>JAKCPI010004868.1:0-21713 GCA_023213315.1 Euborellia annulipes
ATCTCCTTCCTAGAAAGAAAATCAAAAATAAAATAAATAAAGGGAGGGAGAGAATAAATAAAAGGAAGGAACGGATAAATGATAGATGGGTTTGTTTAAACGAAAACAATTACCTCATTAGATAAACCTGTATATATATTATTTATAATATAATAACTTTTGTATAATTTTGCATTAAACTTAATACAGAACAATTACAAAAAGCAATCTTGTACAATTTACATAAAATAATAAAAAATAATCTTTTTTTTTTTTTTGTTTTTGTTTGTTTTTTGTTATCATCCTCAACATCATCATCATCGTCATTTTTATGTAGTAGTAGTATTTTAGTTATAAATTGTCCTCCACAAAAAAAACACAGAGCAAGAAAACTCGGCAACAACGGTTGTTTTTGTTTTGTTTAAGAACAAACACTCTTTTCTCTCAGGGATTTTTTTGAAATGAAGGTGAGGGTAAGGGTGTTTTAACGGATCAAAATAAAAAAATAAAAAAAAAAAAAGAGAGAGAGCGTCCACTGACGACTGATGACGCACTATTCCTCCCTGGGACCGAGACACCGAAACGCTTCCTTCTTCAGGAGCTCCAGCACACATACACACTCACCAACACATTCGTCATGGCTTCAAGAAAAAGAGAAAGAGATAGGGAGAAAAAGAGAAGAAAACAGTGAGAGAAATGGAAGATTCAAAGAGAACAAAAATTCTCTTAAATATATATATTATGTATATATATATATTCTTTTGATTCAAAAACTTCTTCCTTTTTCGTTTTTAGAAAATTGAAATAAATAAAAAATTATATAGACAAGGCAGGACAGGCATTAATTAACACCATAAAAAAATAACGTTTTGGTATATTTATACCTTCATCAGGAAGACAAAGCAACAATTAGAAAAAAAAATGAACATTTATTTACTGTTATTTTTATAATTAAAAAAATAATATATAAAACATTATTTAATTTTTAAAAAATTCTTAAGTTTCATTATTTAACAAAAAAATAATTAACACAGTACAAAAAAAAAAGAACTATGTGTTTTTAAACATCTTATTTCTTTATCAAAAGAATAATTTTTTTTTTTTTTTTTTAAATAAATAAAGACCTGATGAATAAATAAATATTTTTTTTTATATTAACTTTTACATGATAAATGTAAATATAGTAACATTGTTTAATATATATAATTATAGATTAATAATCAACCAATAAGAAAATATTTTAATAGAAAGTTTATATCTTTATCAGAAAATTAATTTTGAATAAAGATATATTATACTCTGTGTGTGATAGGCTCATCGAAAAGATTTTAATTTATTCAATAATCAAAAATAAGAATTGTTTATTTTATTCAATAATCATAAGAAATGCTTAATTTATTCAATAATCAAATAGTATAAGATTTGTTTAATTTATTCAATAATCAAAAATAATAAGAATTGTTTAATTTATTCAATAATCAAATATTATAAGAATTGTTTAATTTATTCAATAATCAAAAATAATAAGAATTGTTTAATTTATTCAATAATCAAAAATAATAATTGTTTAATTTATTCAATAATCAAATATTATAATAATTGTTTAATTTATTCAATAATCAAATGCAATAATTAAACTTATTCTTATTGTTATAATTATTAAGAAAATGAAGTTATATACATACTAAAACGTTATTTTGGTAGATTTTAATTTATATAAATATATTTTAAAACAATGTTTCTTAATTACAGTCTATCTATTTATATATATATATATATTAGTTAAAATGAACATATCAACAATATTTCGTTTGATCTTCCCCTTTCAATAAAGCATTAAAAATATACATATTTATAAAAACAATTTTTTTTTTTTCAAGAGATTCAGAATAATTGTAATAATGCCCATCTTCTTCATTCCCTCAGGATTTAATTATGATAAGGAAGTCAACGACGTTTCTTTCAAAGCGTCAGATGTTTTGATCTCTTATAGTTTTGAAGATGATCAAAACGTCGACTTCTTGATTCTAATTATGGATAAATTGAATTTTTTTTTTTTATTCGAATATTTTGAGTGTTAAATTTTAACACCTTGTCCTGCCAGGACATTTGAGACAAATAACAAATAACAAATAAAAAATAATATATATATATATATTCATATTCTATATATATATATATATGTAGAAAGTAAAAGACAAAAGCCACTTAACAGGGGAAAAAAAATATCTTTTAATTTCAAGTTCACAAGGCAACATCAAGCGCCAAAGTAAAATTTCGACACTTTAATTTATTTTTTTTCCATTATTTTATTTTATATATCCGTCCCGTTCTTGTTATTTTACAAAAATTGCACGAGAAGGCAGCTGTTGGGATTTATTCATTAAAACAACATCCGCCCAGCTTGCTCCATTTCCTCTCTATATATATCTTTATATATATATATATATATACATGTATATATATTTTCATCATTGGCTAATTATGGGCGAATTTAACCCCGATATTTATTTATTTATTTTTTTTTTTAACAAAAATACTGATCCTATTTTTATTTTATTTTTTTTTTTTTTATTTAAGAGATTTTTTTTTTTATATTTTTATTTTATTTTTATTTTTTTTTTGAGGAGTAAAACGTTTTTTTTTTTATTTTTTTTTTTTATTTTTTTGATCCCTTTTTGATTTTTTTTTTTTCATGTCTTTATAATTCGCTATTTGTAATTATTAAAACCTAGATTTGGAAATGGTCCCACAGCCAGAAGTAGGTTTTGTTGTTGTTGTTGTTGTTGCTCGGCTTTGGCGGTCGGCGTAATCGTAAAATAAAACACTGACACACACATACACACACGTACACACGGGTGCAACGGGCGCAGGGAAGGGCATTTTTCTTTTTTTTTTTTTAATAAATAAATACAATAAATAAATATAGAGACCTAATTAAGAGTGAAAGAGAGAGTGAAAAGAAAGAAGAGAGAGAGAGAGAGAGCCTTGGAATGCTTTGATGGAATTCAATTTAATTAAAAAGAAAAAAATAAAGAGTATTTAAGAATTGGTAATTACCAGGGTTTAAGCCTCGTGACGTAAAAAAAAGAGGGCGGGGGGCACCATTTCCGAGAGAAAAATAAATTAACAAAAAAATTCGTTGTTAAAATAATAAATAATTTGACAGCGTTTTTTTTTTTTTTTTTTATTAACTCACGAATTTTCGTTATTATATTAAAAAAAAAAAATGGGGGGATTGAATTTTTTTAAGAATAAAATAAACAAAATTCTATTTTTTTTTATCTCCCCCACCTGTCTAATAATGTGCTAAGCACCCATTTTATTTTTTATTTTATTTTTTTTTTTGATTATTATTTTATTTATAAAAAGTACAGACTATTTTTTTATTTTTTTTTTTTTTTTTTTTTTTAGTTGTTTTTAATACAAAATTGAAAAGAAATTTTATTTTATTTTGATTATATGATTTTTATATTGATAACATTCTCGAATAGCAGCAGCTAAACGGTGTCGATTAAAAAGAACGTTCGTCGGTTTTCCAGCCCCCAATAATACGTTTAGTGAACGCTCTAAAGGAGTAGATAGCTCCCTGGGCGTCCGGCGCATGCGCATTAAGGAAAAGCGCATTGCGCATGTGATCTTCTTCACTACGCATGCGCCGGACGCCCAAGGATCGAACAGATGGAGGGAGAAGAGCAGCAACCCTTCAAACTACCCCTCTCTCCCCCCTCCCAAAAAAAAAAATAACAAAGTTGTAAAAAGTTTTAAAAGACGTAAAGTTAAATGATATTCATTTCGGGTGCACCCAGCGATCCAGCAAAACATGTTTTAATATTACAACTTGCTTGAATTAAACAAAATATATTTTTATTTTTTTTTAAATTTCCCATTAATCGACAAATCGTCTGGCGTAGCCACCATCCACGTTATTAACTACAGTATATATAAGCTTACTTGATTCTAAATGAAAATCGGCCGGCTAATCAGCCAAAATCTTTGATTATCTTAAAACAACGTTTACGTTAAATGGAAACGTCGTCTTCACAAAATAAAAAATAACAATGGGGTTCTTGTTGTTGTTGTTTTTTTTTTTTTAATATAAAAATATAAAAAACTCTATAAACATTCAAGCAAGAAATCAAAATCAATAATAACATTTCGGAATCAAGTCTAGGCCATTTTCCTAGGGGAAAAAATTTAAAAAAATTCTTTTTGTTTTTTTGATTCCTTGCTTAAACAATAATAATAATTCAGTCTATTATTTTTTTTTTTGGTGTTTAGATGATGTTTTTGTGTTGCGGGGGGAAATGTTCGTGAATTTTTTTTAATATAGCAAAAAAAAAAAAAAAAAAACGCTGTTAAAAAGAAGAGATCTCGTAGTATTTGGAAATAGGCCTGAGTTTTTCGAAAAAGAGGCGGATCCTGGAGGCAGTGACATTTTAACATATAATAATTTTTTTTTTTGATTGAGATTCGTTTAAGGAAGAAGAAGAAGAAGAAGGTGAAATAAAGAAAGAAAAAAAAAAGAAGGATGAATGGAGTGGGAAGAGAATATGTGTAGAGTAGAGGTTGGTTGGTTGGTTGGTTGCACTTTAGAGGATGTCCTGCAAGTTGAACGTGGAGTTGGACTCGAGAGAGTTGAGCAGCTCCTGCGCCGTAACGGAGAAATGCGACGTGTCTGTTGGCAAAGGCAGCTGTTCCAGGAACTCGAGGCTGAAGTCATTGGCGACTGATGCCGAAGAAACTGGGGGTGGTGGCTGTGGTTGAGGGGGTCCAGGGCTACTATAACCACCGCCCCCGTGGTGGCCAAGTACACCTCCTGTCACTGACATCGACTGAGACATTTGCAAGCTCATTGACATCTAAAAACGAACAAAGAGTTGAGTGATAGAGATTTCGCCTCTTATATTAGGGGACACTAACAATCTCAAACTTGATTAAATTAATTCAATTACCTGACTGGCGCTCTGAGGCATGGCCCCTCCTGCCCCTGGCAACATAGGCATTTGGCCAACGGGTGACCCTCCTAAGGGCTGCTGGCCTCTCTGGACCAACTGTTGATGCTGCATCTGTAGAGGGGACATCTGCAGACTCTGGCCGCCGCCCAATCCGAATGAGCCTAAAAAACAGAAAATATTTCATTTAGACTATAACCCTAGTTAAAACATTAAAAACAAATTAATAATAATTTTAACACTCAATCAGGTCTATTCTATAAGCAAAAACGTTAAGTTTTAACATCTCTAAACAAAAACTTGTTAACATTTAGTAAATAGTGTTAAAAATTAATGCCATCTCTAGGGGGTGCCTTTAACATTTTAACGCCATATTTAAAATAAAAATGGCGTATTTAACCTAAAAAGTAAGGTTATGATAGCTTTGAAATAAAAGCAACATGTTAACGTCGCTGTTAAAACTTTATTTTAGAGAATAGCATGATTGTTTTTACATTACTTTTTAACACCCTTTTGTTGATTTTAAATTTTAACGCCTGTTTTTAGAGAATAGACCTGAATTGGGTGTAAAAACTTTATTTTATTTGATTGGAGTCGGGAAGAATGAAACACACACGCCTTTACTCTTTATTCAAGGCAGACTTTTCGGTAGCCAAAACGGATGCCATCTTCTAAGAGCCTTGTGCAAAGGAAGCATCAACCAGGATGGCGTCCGCTAAGGTTACTGAAATGTCTGCCTTGAATAAAGTGTAAACAGGGGCGCCGGAACGAATTTGAATCAGGGGGGGCAACCTCTTCCTATATGGAGATGATATGATTGCCCTCGGGGCTTGGTGTAGGGGTTAGAGTGCTAACCTCGTATACCGAACGTCGCGGGTTCGGACCCCAGGCAGTCCGATGATTTTATTTAAGGCATTTGGATACCAAATGGCTTAAATAAGAATGCCTGGACCCCAAATAATATATATTCATAACTGTTATCGTCAAAGTCTTAAATGGCCTAAGCCGAAAAGACTGTATGAATGTGTGGGTGCATGTGAGTGTGAATGAGAAAAAAGTGTGAATGTTAAAAAAAAAAAAAAAAAGTGATGTGATTGAAAGGGAAAGAATATAAAAAAAAAAGGTTTAATAAGAGTAATAATAATTAAAAAGAAACATTTGCTTGAATACAATTTTTATTTATATAAATATATATATATATCAATAATAATATTATTTATAAATCATGGAAATTATTTTTTAATTTTGCCAAAATGTTGAATTCTAAAGTCATTACTATTTATAAATGTAGCCATGATATTTTGGATATCTATTTCATCTACGATTTCTGGATATGTATTTATTATGCATACATGATTTAATCGTTCTTGCGTCATTGTTGAGCGAAGATATGTTTTTATTCTTCTTAACATAGAAAATGAGCGCTCAGCGGTTGCTGATGTGGCCGGGATCACTAAAAGTAGTTTTAGAATATTTCTCAGGTTAGGAAATAATTTTTTTGATTCTTGATTAAGATTTTTGTATTTTATTACAAAATCATTCAAGCATTTAGCTTGAGGAATTAATTCCCTAAAGAAATCAAATTCTCTTTTGACCTTTTCTTCTACAAACTCATATTCTTTTAAAATATCTATAACAGATTGGTCCCAAAAACGGGTTTCTAAAATAACAATTTTTTCGATTTGTAGATATTTTAAAAACCCCGGTTGGGAGAATCTTAATTCAATCTCGTTGATTATCCCATCAATAACTTCATAGAAAGTTTTTCTAAAATATTCTTCTATTGACGTGAACTTGTGTTCAGACTCGTTAGGTTTATATAGAAATTTTTTAGGAATCTCTCGCTTTCTCGGTAACGAGGGCTCCTCAAGATTCATTTCTTTTATTTTTTTCTTTACATCCTTCCACATTTCATTAAAAAATTGTTCTGAGCGTTTTTTTTTTAAAGATTCTAAAACTAACTCAACAGCTTCCTTTGCCCCAGCTACAGTTTGCGTTTCACTTTGAAGAACATTGCTCAATTGATCAGTTAAAGAAAACATTAGATAACTAAGTCTAATTCCAAAGTATATAGAACCCTTTGATAATTGATCATAAAGTCCCCTGGCTTTGGACCCTATATCATCATTACAAGATGCTAATGAAAATAGAAAGTCCAAAACAGCAGGGTAAGTATTGATAACCCCTGACAATGAAGTATGTCTGATGGTCCAACGGGTTGGGCATAATGGCCGAGGGCCAGTTTTCTCTATTCCATGAGCCTTAGCAATCTCATGAAAATTATGTGATCGTTTTGGTGATTCTTTGACAATAACTCCTATGTCGTTTACCCATTGAAGGCAATCACGTATTAAAGGAATTCTTTTTGAAGAATCCTGCACAGCCAAATTTAGAGAATGAGCTGAACAATGAATAAATAAAGCCATTGGTTGATCTGCCAACACTCTTGATTTGACACCGTTTTTTATTCCGGTCATATTTGATCCTCCGTCATAGCATTGTCCTCGCAAGAGATCCATACTTAAATCAAAACGAATAAGCATGTCTTTTATAATATTATACAATGATTCCCCAGTCATAGAGTGAGTGTCATAGAGACCAAGAAAAAACTCATCAATTTCAAGAGTATCTTCATCTACAGATCTGATCGATATAGAAACTTGTTCTTTTCCCTGTACATCATTGGTTTCATCAACAATGAGAGAATATTCTCCTCTTTTTACTTTCTCTTACCTATGTATATATGTAATATATATATAGAGAGAAAGTATTGGATTCATGTCAAAAATTCGATGTCGAGATTTTGATGGATCTTCACGTTTTGAGGTCCCCTGAATCCAAAAAAGTGGTTTTCGCGACATGGTCTGTCTGTCTGTGTCTGTCTGTGTGTGTGTCTGTGTGTCTGTGAACAAAATATCTCAAGAACGAAAGGAGCTAGGAAGTTGAAATTTTATATTTAAGTTAGGCACCCCCATGGGACGTGACACGAAGCTTTTGACCAAAATCGACCAAAGAGTACTAGTACTTTACTGATGCACTTTTTCAGTTTTTTTCGATTTTCTCAAAATTTGCTCCAACGATTTTTTTTAAAATTCAAAAATCAATTATTTTTTAGATTCTCAATAAAATGTATATTCTCATTTTGTGATTGAAATCTTCTGAAGACCACTTTACTCTTGTACTCCATAGAAAAGATAGGAGAAATGGTTGCCATGGCAACAAAATATAAATATTTTCGCCATACTTATAAATTTTACATCTTGAAAATCGAATGTACCGTACTGTCGGAAACTAAATACATGTCGACACAAAAAAATCTGGTGTGACAAGCACAGTACACAACTTTCGATTACCGAAGGTAAGAGAAAGTTGTGTGCTGTGCGCCAGTCACACCAGATTTTTTTTATTATTTTAATAATTTTACGCAAAATATCATGGGAAATAATTCTCAATATTTCATTCTGAATATCTGAAGAATTATATGATTTTTTGTGTTTTAAAAATAATTTTAATTCTGGAATGTCATTTTCCCTGAGACGTAATAATTGAATGAAATTTCCTTCATTAATATCATGTGCTCTAAATGCAATTCCCTGACGAGCTAAATATAATGCTGAGGTTATTATTGTTTTTAGAGCGATTTGATTTTGTATTTGAACAGATAATGTTTGTTCAGATAATAAGGAAATAATTGGAGTATTTTTCTTCAGTGCTTCTAATTTTATAAATGATTCTTTGTGAAAAGCAGATTTTTCGTGACTTTTTAATTTTATGATAATTTTTTTCCAGTTTTTATACCCATCAATCACTAAGTTTGTTTCATGATTTTTTTCACATTTTACTAATTTTTTTCCTAGCGCTTGGACACATATGAAACAAAAAATACTTTTAGTCATTGAGTCAAAATGAAGCCAAGGGTATGTTGTGAACCACTCATTCTGAAAATTATGATTACGTCCAGATTGGGTCCATGGAGGAATATCCAAAGGTTGATACGGTTCGTTTAAAGAGCATATCTTTTCGTGTGTGTTTTTAGTAAAAGCAAAAGAAACACTCTTTACAGGAGCAGATGGATCATCGGCGATGTTTTCTGTTAAATAAATGAATAAATTATTTAATTGAATTTCCGATCTCTGAGCAAGGCAACAAAACAATAAACAAGCATAATGACTCATTTTTTGAAATTATTATATTAATACCTATGGTGTTTGTGGAAGAAATGTTACTGCTGGTACTAGGGCGATGCTCATGGTGCAAAGGACTACCCGTGCTAATGCTTCCTTTTTCTAAAGAGCCTACGAAAGAACCAGATATAATAAGAAATTTTCATTTTTTTATTAAATTTTTAGCGTACGTATATTTTTGGCGAAGAAAAATAAGTTTTTAAGAGTAGGCCTACGGCCATTCTTACCTGTTTCTTTTTTAAAATAATCATCAATAAATCGACGTTTCATTTTTTTCTTCTTATAACTGTTAATCAACTACACTAAATAGTCTGTAGTCCTTTATATTTAACTTTTACAAATATATAGTTTAACAATATGCAAATTATTTAATCAAAATTTTTTTTAGGCTATATAGTAGATTTGTTATTTACTATTTGAAGGAAATAAATATTTTTAATTTTCTTTATTTTAATTTTTTTTTTTTCCAAGGCATAAAGTCTCAAGTTTTCATGTTATCTAAATTTTATTATTTTAATTCCATATAAAATGTATTTAGAATTTAGAAATACAATAGGTCTATATAAAATAAAAAAAATTTCTTACTTTTTTAATTTTTTTTAAATTTAAATAAAAAAAATTTTAAAATATATCATTTTTAAAACTAAATGAAATAAAAGAAGAAATTTTGCCCCCCCTGCCCCCCCCCTGTAGGATGCCAGGGGGGGCAATGTACCCGTGCCCCCCCCAGTTCCGGCGCCTATGAGTGTAAAGGCTGGTTGGTTTCATTTATTTTGAGTCTAGTTAACTATAATGTGACAAAAGCAAAACCACAGATAAACAAAATAAATATAAACTGACTGTATACTAATGAGAAAATTGACAAGAGTCAAGTTTATAGGCGTTGTCAATCTTCACAGTCGAAAAAAAAAAAAATAATAATTTTTTTTAAATTTGGTAGAAATCTTTAGAACATTTTAATATAATGTAATGTCATTGATAGGATGCTTTTTATAAGCCTCCCACCATCTTGTGGGGAGTTCGTTACTTACCCAATACTCATTTGGAATGTTGGTAAAATGTTTATACTTATTTATTAATGAGCATATATGTATATGATAATAAAAATACATAACAACATTTTAAAGTGAAACTTTTATTTGATGGCCTCAATTTTTTTCGCTCTTCTATCAGCATGTCTATCCATATATATGACAAAAATAGAAAATTTGAAATTTAATATATATGACGAATTATAAAATAATAATTGTTAGATTTAATTATTCAATTTTTAATTTTAATTACCTATATCTATATATTATTTTAATACTTTTGTAAAAATGCCCTTAATTGAATAATTTTCTATTAAACGCCTAGGATTCGAAAAAAGTTTCACTTGCATCGTGGTTTCATATAGGGTTGGTAGATTCGGAGGCTGAATCGATTTTCGATTTTCGATTTTTAAAATCGAAACCAAATAATCGATTTTTAAAAAAATCGATTTTTGCCTTTAAAAAATCGATTTTAATCGATTTTCGATTTTTTTACAAAAAATTTTTCGCTATGCCCATACGTTGATTTTAAGGTTCTGCTTACGATTTTCAAGCGGTTTGTGGAACAAGAAAAATAGAACGTTGCATTGCTGATGCCCAAATCAATTTATTCAGTCTTTATAACTTCTTTAAAAATCAACACTTTTTTTTTATAAAAAAAAGATTCGCACTTTTTTCTCATTCACACTCACACTCACACACACATTCACACAGTCTTTTCGGCAACTTAGGCCATTTAAGAGTTTTGACGATAACCGTTATGAATATCTATATATATAATTCACTAATGTCCGTCTGTCTGTCTGTCCGTCTGTCTGTCCGTCTGTCTGTCTGTCACGCTCTATTTAGGCAACTTCCCGTTGGAATTTTGAAATGAAATTTTTTATGCATAAAGAGGACCTTCTCGGGATTACAGGAAAATTATTTTCATCCCGAAATTCCCATAACTTTTTGAGTTATTAATTTTTAAAGTTACGATTTCTCCCATAGGAAATGTATAGAGAAATATTTATGTATTCTTTTCATTTGTGTATTCCATTAATGTAAACAAATCCTCAAGCAGGCTCTGGATTGGAATAGGTAGTAATTCTTTTCTTTTCATTAGTAAGAAGCAAAGGCGAGGGTCCGCCGCAGGCGCGCGAGCCAGCTGTCGGGGGGGTCCAGGGGGCGAAGCCCCCGCCTCTAAATGCAAAGGCGGGCGCCTCGGGTTCTCATAATTAAGAAATGGCGGAGGGTCCAGGGGGCGAAGCCCCCCTGTCTAGATGCAAAGGCGGGCGCCTCGGGTTCTCATAATTAAGAAATGGCGGAGGGTCCAGGGGGGCGAAGCCCCCGTGTCTAGATGCAAAGGCGGGCGCCTCGGGTTCTCATAATTAAGAAATGGCGAGGGTCCGCCGCAGGCGGGCCCGAGCCAGATGGCGGGGGGTCCAGGGGGCGAAGCCCCCTGTATAGATGCAAAGGCGGGCGCCTCGGGTTCTCATAATTAAGAAATGGCGGGGGGGGGGGGGGGGTCCAGGGGGCGAAGCCCCCCTGTCTAGATGCAAAGGCGGGCGCCACGGGTTCTCATAATTAAGAAAAGGCGAGGGTCCGCCGCAGGCGGGCCGGAGCCAGCTGGAGGGGGGTCCAGGGGGGCGAAGCCCCCCTCAGCGCGAAGCCCGCCGAAGGCGGGCGACGCGGCTAGTATATTATTATTTGGGGTCCAGGCATTCTTATTTAAGCCATTTGGTATCTAAATGGCTTAAATAAAATCATCTGATTGCCTGGGGTCCGAACCCGCGACTTTTGGTATACGAGGTTAGCAAGCTAACCTCTACACCTTACCCCGAGGGCTGAATTCAAGATTAAAATTTATAATCATGGGGAAATATTTATATTTTGTTACCATTGCAACGAATTCTCCTATCTTTCCTATGAAATACAAGAGTAAAGCGTACTTCAAAATGAAAATATACATTTTAAAGAGCATCTAAAAAATAATTGATTTTTGAATTTTTTTCAAAATCGTTGGGGTTATTTTTAAGAAAATCAAAAAAACCTGAAAAAACTACCTCAGTAAAGTATTAGTACTTTTTGGCCGATTTTAATTAACAGCTTATTTTCTCGCTCCAGGGGGGGGGGGGGGGGGGGGAGTATCTAACTTAAATATAAAATTCCAACCTCATAGCTCAATTCCTTCAAGCTTAAAATAGAACACAGACAGACATACCATGTCGCGAAAACCTCTTTCTTGGAAAATCGAAAATCGAAAATCGGCCGTCAAAAATCGATTTTTTCGATTTTTTCAAAATACTGAATCGATTACGATTTTAATCGAAAATCGACACTCAAAATCGATTTTCGATTAAAATCGAAATCGATTCGACCAACCCTAGTTTCATAAAACCACACAATTTTTTTGTTTTATAATTTTGGGTCTTTTTCTGCATCAAAAGTCATTTAGCCCCCGTCCCTGTTTATTTCAATTGATTAATTAGTAGCCAATTCGAGCCCCTGACCTCTAGCACAAGAAGCAAGAATTCTACCACTGTGCTACAACCCACACATTTTTGTACATTTATGCTCAAGGGAACAGATAAATGGCAATAACTAAATAAAACCGAACATTGGGAGTTTTCTTTCGATCTTCCCTTTTGTCAATTCTTTTTAATATTATCATTTTCTTATGGAATTTTGTTTAAGTGTGATGTTTTGATTATAATAATTAATTCATTGATTAGTCATCATGATGAATTTCATTTTATGCGAAGAATAAAATTTCAAGGGCGCTTCTATAGATATATAACTAAAAAAAAAAAAATTAAAATTACTTAGCGCTTTGGTGTGGGTATTAGGGTTGGGCCAGCCTGGCGCCCCTTGGTGTGTTTGGAAGTTGGGACGCATCTGGCCAGGGAATACAGCTGCCTGTTGCTGGTGCTGGTGCTGTTGCTGTTGTTGTTGCTGCTGCTGCTGTTGTTGTTGCTGTTGTTGCTGCTGCTGCATGAGTAATTGACGCCAATCGTTGGGGCCTGCGCCGCCACCGCCGCCACCGATATTCACGTTCGGTGGACGCTGTGTAGCTGCACCACCAACACGGGGTGGTTGTGGTCCATAACCAGGCAAACCGCCTGGTCCTCCAGGACCGCGATGTCCAGCGCCGGGCGCTGCAGCGGCAGCAGTCGCCGTCATATGATACATTGCTTGTTGCTGCTGTTGCTGTTGCGGCGGAGGTGGCTGTGGTCGCATCATTGGACCTGACGGTGGCATTGGCTGTTGCGTTACTCGACGGCCAGCAGCGGCGAAACGTTGCTGCTGTTGTTGTTGCTGCTGCTGCTGCTGTTGCTGTTGTAGATTGTGCATTAGCTGTGGATTGGCTTTGTATTCGGGTGGAGGACCTCGAGGACCGAGGCCCAAATTTGCCTGTTGCTGTTGCTGCTGTTGTTGTTGTTGTTGTTGCTGCTGCTGCTGCAGCACCTGCTGCTGTTGCTGCCGTAACAACTGTTGTTGCTGCTGCATCATCTACAAAATACAAACAAACCAGTCAATATCTCAAGAGCGGCGAGTTTTTGAAATTTTAATCGTATGCAAAATTGTCCAAAGAGTACTAGATGGTGTTGTGTGTCATAACAAGTATGCCAAAAAAATTAAGTAATTCAAAAATTTGCCAAGAGATGTCAGAATGGTAGCTAATAATATTTAATGCATTTTCATTGATCTTTTACCAATTAATACTTTATAAATGTTATTATATATTATGTATCTTTTATAAAAGCATAAAAATATATAAATATAGGCTATGAGGGAATTAGTAATTTCTCCCCTTTTATTTATTTTTACTTTCTCTTACCTATGTATATATTAATAAGGAGTCAAAAAAAATTCAAGACATAGACAGCCAAAATTGTTTCTTTTTTATTGCCGTTCCAGGCTGACGTTTCGGCCACTGGTCTAGGCCATCTGAGCCGGAGGGAGAATAAATGAAAATTTATTCTCGCCTCCGGTGAAGATAGAAGTGGGAAAGCAGCCTGGAACGGCAATAAAAAAGAAACAATTTTGGCTGTCTATGTCTTGAATTTTTTTTTGACTCCTTATTAATAATACTTCCAGCCACAAAGACATACCTCACTATGTATATATGTAATATATATATAGAGAGAAAGTATTGGATTCATGTCAAAAATTCGATGTCGAGATTTTGATGGATCTTCACGTTTTGAGGTCCCCTGAATCCAAAAAAGTGGTTTTCGCGACATGGTCTGTCTGTGTGTGGGTGTGTGTGTGGGTGTGTGGGTGTGTGGGTGTGTGTGTGTGTGTTCAATTTTAAGCATGAAGGAATTGAGCTATGAGGTTGAAATTTTATATTTAAGTTAAACACCCCCCGGGACCGGAAAAATAAGCTTTTAATCAAAATCGGCCAAAGAGTACTAGTACTTTACTGATGTACTTTTTCAGTTTTTTTCGATTTTCTCAAAATTTGCTCCAACGATTTTTTTTAAAATTCAAAAATCAATTATTTTTTAGATGCTCTTTAAAATGTATATTCTCATTTTGCGATTGAAATCTTCTGAAGACCACTTTACTCTTGTATTTCATAGGGAAGGATAGGAGAAATGGTTGCCATGGTAACAAAATATAAATATTTTCCCATACTTATAAATTTTACATCTTGAATTCAATTGTACCCTACTGTCGGAAACTAAATACATGTCGACACGAAAAATCTGGTGTGACAAGCACAGTGCACAACTTTCGATTACCGAAGGTAAGAGAAAGTTGTGTGCTGTGCGCCAGTCACACCAGATTTTTTAAGAAAGATTCGCTTCTTAATAATTTTTTTGTATAAATGTATTAAATATTTTTATTAATAATTAAATTAAAATTCTAATTGAAATATTAATATTAAGAGTAAAATTGAAATTGTGATTATTGAATTTAATTATTTTTATTTGAAATAAATAAATAATTTAAATTTTTAATTAATTGGACATGAGCCCTGGAAGCCAACACACGGCTAGGCTCTAATAATTGGCATTGAACCACTGAGGTGAGCACATCGTGCTCCCCAAAACAATATCGACTTCTTTATTACACCTGGACCTTATCAATACCATTCTGCTGGTCCATGGTGATGTTGAATCCATGCTCACTGAATGATGAACCAGTGAGATTTTTGCCGGAGCTCTCTCTATCGAGCCGGCAACTTCTGGAGATCCTGCGAGGAGACGCCTGAAATCTGTTACCGCCTGCGCTTGATTCTTCTCCGTATCATCAGGGATGCTGTGGCGACTCCGGTCCCCGAAATCTCCTCCCCTGTGATATATTGTGTGCAGTGTACAGGTATGGCGCCTACCTTATTTAAATATTGATCAATATTTTTGTTGAAGCGATCGATCTTATTATTTTCTTAAATAATAATAAACCATTAATATATAGATCTATATAAATCATAAAAACTAAAATAACGTCTTATAAAATTAAATAATCATTTGAAAACAAAAAGCGATATAATATAGTATTTTAATTAAATTAATTTTATTGTTATATTAAATGAAATCAGAAAAGAGGCGAAACTTTCGTTAATTAAATTCATTTTCTTCTCAACCCAAACAGTTCAGTTTTTTCTGTGTGTTCCCCTTTAATCAAATTTCTTTCAGGTTTCCTCAGTGCTGTGCCGTGGACCCTGGTCGCATATCTTCTTTTGTATAGCATTTTTTTTTTAAATAAACGATATCTCAATTTATTTTCATAAGATCATCTCCGCCAGGCATGAAGCGATAACTCTCCTAATCGAGCTGAGTTGCATTATCTATAATAATTGTTTGATCCCCCTAAAAACTATTTAAATTTATTTCAGCCACTGTAGTCTAAAAAAACTACAGTGTAAGCGAAGCACATTTTTTACATTTTTTACAAAATTCCCTTTGGTCCGTCACGTTCCCCCAGTGGCACACCAAGGGGTCCTTTCTCCTCAAGATCCTTTGATAGGAGGAGAGGAGGAGAGGGGTGCATGGTGGAGGTAGCTGGGATGCTTGTCTGTTCCGGAGAGATCTAAATCTTTATAATATAAAAACACTATGAAATTTCATATTCTAATCTATTAATAAATAATTAAAATTAACTCAAATGAAATTTGATATCTTTAACAATAATCGATAATTAGTTGAAATCATCACTTCTCTAATTCTAAAATAAAAATAAAAATTTATAGATTTATATTAATATTCTTAAATAAATTATTCTCAATAATAAAAGTAAAATTAAACCAATCTAATTTAATTAAATTATTAAGAATCAGCGTTGAATCATTAAATAAATTATTTCTATAAAGAAAATGTTTAAATATTTAATTATATAAAACAAATAAATCTTTCCTTTTTTTATTGATTTGATCGAGATATTAGAAAATAGTCTTTTTTTTTTTTTTAACGCAACAATCTTCATTCACTCGATTCATAATTTTGTTAAATATATTGTCTCAACAAAGACATAGTTTTATATTTTTGTTTTTTTGCCCGTATATATGAGCAATAAAATGCTTAAGGAATTGAGGTCCCGGGTTGTCCTGTCCCCAAGCACAATCCATCGAGATTGAGGTATCCATTAGCTGGGCATACACGGAGAGGTAGAACTGTCGGGTTGGACCGGGGCGGTCCAATCTGTCGGGTCGATCCGCCACGGTTAAAACTTTCGTTGTCAATTTGGCTTAAAAAGTGGAGAGTTTGATCTGTCGGGTTGGACCGGGGCGGACCAATCTGTCGGGTCGATCCGCCACGGTTAAAACCGTCATTATCAATTTCGTTTAAAAAAACGGAGAGTTTGATCTTTCGGGTTGGACCGGGGCGGACCAGTCTGCCGGGCCGGCTAAAACCGGCACGGTTAAAACCGCCACGGTTAAAACCGTCATCACTCACAAACGTAAAGGAAAAACCCGCAGATAAACCCGTATAGTTGGCCCGCCACGGGCCAAACCGTACGTGTATGGGCAAAATCTTTGGACCGCGGCAGTTTTAACCGCTGATTTGACCAAATCCGTGGACTTTCGTCTTGACGAAAGTTTTGCCTGCCGACTAGACAGATCAAGTCAAGAATCCATTGGAATTTCCAAGAAAAATGGAAATAGAAAATTATTTTAAAAAAAAAGTAATTAATCCTTTCTTCTCCTTTAAATAAAATCTTTAATTATCTGATTCTGAAGCTGCCAAAATACGATTTAAGGTTCCCTGAGTCCATTTAAGTAGTTTTTGTAATGATGTCTGTGTGTATGTCTGTGGTATTTTGCACACATAAACTAGATGTAAAGGTCAAGAACTGAAAAGCTTTTGGTAAACATCGGACCATTAGGGGGCGCTTTAGAAAGAGGGCCAATATTTTTTCTTACATAACCTATAATTTTTTTTGTATATTCAGAAACTAGATTTTCTCCCGAGTAAAATGATATATAATATTTGTATCCTAATTTGCCATGACCTTAAACGATATTTAAAAAAAATAATAATAATAAATTTGTTTTTGTGAATGGTGATTAACTAAAATATTTTAGAACATATTAATAGCTTAATTAATTAATAGGGGGAGGGATAACTTATTTTCTTTAAAAATAAATTTGTAAAAAAATTTTTGAAGTAACATGTCTTCCCCTACCCCCTCCAAAAATCGCGACTTAAAGAGATGGTCCGGGGCGGTCAAAACTGTCGCTTGTCCACTAACGAAAAGATCAGAGCGTGAGTTCGGACCGCAGTCCAATCTGTTAGATTGATGCGTGGCAGTCAAAACTGTCGCTTGCTCACTAACGAAAAGATCAGTCCGTGAGTTTGGACCGCAGTCCAATCTGTTAGATTGATGCGTAGCGGTCAAAACTGGCGCGTGCTCGCCCACTAACGAAAAGATCGGATCGTGAGTTTGGACCGCGGTCAAATCTGTTAGATTGATCCGTGGCGGTCAAAACTGGCGCGTGCTCGCCCACTAACGTAAAGATAAATCCGTGCGTTTGGACCGGCACGGTCAAAACCGACGGTTCTACCTCTCCGTGTATGCCCAGCTATTGACTCTTGAACCTCCATTCAAACTAGTACTGAAACAGCAGCCATGGCTGAGCAGATCACAAGTAGGCCTACTCCCTATCCTAATCCGGTCCCACAAGGCCCTGTTAGTTCTGAGGTAACTCTACAGGATATTATGGCATTTATCCGTCAAACCAGTGAACAAACACAAAATCAAATAGCAGAACAGACAGGAAGTATTAAAAGATTGGAGGAAAAAATTGACCAGGTTCACAGCGATCTTTCAAATCACATCACAACAGTTAAACAATCTATTCAACAAATACACATAGGTAAGAGAAAGTAAAAAAAGATATTTATTTTAGTGCGCCCGTCTTACTTTGTTGTTATACACAACATAATAGTTAATCAATCACTACAAACAAATTTTTTTTTCAAATCTCGGGGGGGGGTAATTACCCTTTAACCCCCCTGTGTCCGCCCTTGACCTGAAAGCCACAGAATGAGTGGCCGAAACGTTGTAATTGTTACAAATAAACCACAGTTAAACCGACTTGGCTTCATCGGGTCAGGAGCTTGGCCTGTCGGAGACAACAGCATTGGATAGAGTGGAGGGGGGAGGGTAAGGTCCGCCGACCCCGCACTGCGAGATTAATAATGGCGAGGACAGAAGAAGAAACCGAAAATCAAATTCTTTTACTAATGATAACAACTGTGATTTTTTACAGTTTTATACATCGGCCTAGTTTTATTCGCGATAGTTTTATACATGTATAAAACCGTGTATTATACTCGGCCGGATAAAATTTGCCAACTCTGGCTTTTAATCAAAATCGGCCAAAGTGTACTAGTACTTTACTGATGTGCTTTTTTAGTTTTTTTTTTTCGATTTTCTCAAAATTCGCTCTAACGATTTTGATTAAAATTCAAAAATCAATTATTTTTTACATGCTCTTTAAAATGTATATTCTCATTTTGCCCTTGAAATCTTTTGAAGACCACTTTACTCTTGTACTTCATAGAGGAGATAGGAGAAATGGTTGCCATGGTAACAAAATATAAATATTTTCCCATATTTATAAATTTTACATCTTGCGTCAGATTCCACTGTTAAAGCAATAAGTTCATTTTATCAGAAGAAACTCTCTGTCAATATGAATCAACCGCTGCAGTACCAGAAAAAGCACTTAGCCCAGATACCACACTTCAACAAGCTCTCAATAAAGTCCCCAAAACAGTGTTAATACATATTATTTATTGATATTATAATATGGCCTACGGCCAACAGCCATGGTAAATAAAAAAAAAAAAAAAAAAAAACATTTTGAATTCTAATATTAAATATAGGCCTATGTCGTAACAAAAAATCTGGTGTGCCAAGCACAAAACACAACTTTCACTAATCGAAGGTAAGAGAAAGTTGTGTGCGGTGTGACTATCACACCAGATTCTTTTATATATATACCATGGTATTGTATGTAGCGGAAATATTTAGTATTTCATAGCAAATTTAATCAAATGGATTTGATAACAAAAGTAAAAAGAATTTTATTAATTTTTCAAAAACAAACATTGAATGGAATTAAATAATAATAAACCATAGCCGCAATTATAACTGTCTGAACGCATACACGTTAGAAAAATTAAATTATAAAAATTAAAATCCTAGCGTCCCCGTCTAGTTAGTTACCTTGCAAAAAAAAAAAAAAAAAAAAATTATTGAAAGAGAAATCTATTATTTTATATCTGAAAAAAGGCCCAACAATGAAAATGTTTGAATTGTTTAAACTTCATTATTTAAAAAAAAATTCTTTATTGTTATGGCCTTTGATTTAATTAAAATATTTATTTAATAATTGAATAATTTAATTTAAATATTAAGAACAATTATAACTATGTTTATTTTTTCATGTTGTATAAAAAAAAAAATCTGGTTTGACCCTTCGGTAAGGGAAAGTTGTGCACCGTGCTGGTCGCACCAGATTTTTTGATTTCGAGATATATTTAGTTTTCCATAGCACCTTAGTTTCAAACCTAGCCAGTAAAAAGTAAATAAAATGTATTGGATTAATGCATTGAGATTTATTCACCCAAATAGAAAGAGAGGGAAGATCATGAGTGCAAGTGAGAAAGAGATAATCACTTAAAGAATCCATTCATCGTAAAAATAATACCTGATTATGACGTCACCCATTATTCTCAGAAACAATTAAATCGATCAAACAATTAAAAAAAAACAATAAAATTATTTTCTAATTTTTTTTATATATAAAAAATAATTAAAAAAAAAAAAAAAAAAACTCTGAATTACATCAGCAAAGTGTACTTCAAACAATTTTCCCAAAATATTACTGATATATTTTGTAATGGTATAACGTTTTAATTACGATTTTTTTTTTTTTTTATTTAATATGTTCCTTTAACAATTCGTTGCCATTATTTTATATGTCGTTTATCAGAGTTCAAGGTTCTATTTTCTATTTATTTAATTTCACCAATTATGAAATATTTTAATTGAAATTCTCATGTTCACATAAGATAAGAAATTTTATAATTTTTAACGCCATCTTTGCAACACTTTGCTTCCTCCGTTGCCGAAACTCTTCCTGATGATGACTTCAAATGCAACCGAAATGTACGCAATCCAAACGATCTCCATCAGGGCCTCGTGCTGCAACAGCCATCACGCATGCGCCGCGGCTTCAACACTCGCCTTAACCACCAGATTAAGTCCTGATCATCGTTAACTCCATCAACAAGAGCAAATTGTGTGTGTGTGTGTGTCCCTTGATTTTCTTTTAATTAAATTTTCAATGAATATAGAATTAATTTGAAATTTTAAAAATAAAAGATATAATACACTGAGCAAATATGAACCTTGGAGCCTCTGAGCCAGTCGACAGATTACTCATTACCATTTTTAATTAATTATTACCCCCATGGTCATTGTTTCGAAACCAATGACCAATCATCTAAACAACAATCCAAATTTTATATTAAAACAGTCTTAGAAACTTAATTGGTACAATCGGAGACAAAAGTACTAAAATTTAAGAATTCGTGAATAATTACGTTATATTGCATACAATTAGTTAAAAAAAATAGTAACAGAATAAAAGAAATGTATAACGCTTATTAGGAAAACAAAAATTTTCAAAAAAAATTTCATTAAAATAAGAAAAATAGAATAAAATGAAAAAAATTTTAACAAACTTTTGGCAGTGATTGTCTACCACGATTTAAACTTCTAAACACAAAAATATTTAATTTTAATCTTTATAAATTATGATTATAATTTAATTCACTCAAATAAAAATTAAAACTATGGAAAAGCATTTATTTAAGAAAATTATGGGTAAACAAATTATTAAATATTAATAATTCGTTGTTGTAAAAATAGACTGAAAACGTGACAACACTGTATAATTATTCATAGGTTGGCAGCTTGAGTTAATCTTTCTCTCAAATGAATTATGAAATAAATTTTATAAAAATAATTATTTGAAATATTCTATCCTTATTCGCAACTTATATACAACTAAAGGGCTCAGCTGACTACAGTGTTGCCGCACTTTCTTATACACTAATGAA
>JAKCPI010004870.1:0-18195 GCA_023213315.1 Euborellia annulipes
TCTTCGCGGCGCGCACCCTTTCGCGTCATCGTCGCCGCACAAAATTTTCAATTTAATCAAAATTTATAATTTATTTAATATAAAATTGCAAAATAATTCTTTTGTATAATAAGATGAAATGAATTTGATATTATTAATTAATATTTGTTAGATACGAAATCACATAATATTTAATCAAATAGTATTCTCATATTTTATTTTTGATAATTAATTAAATTAATAAAATGGTGGCTAATTCGCCTATAGGGTAACATCCCCCGACTCGAAGAGATTTTATCGTCGAAGACAATGGATAAAATCTTTTTTTTTTGTGTTAAAAATTTGAAGGGTGAAAGAAATCAAGATTATTTTATTTTTACTTTGTTATTAACTTTTTTACGCGAGAATATTGGCTGAGCGTTTCCGGCCGATATCTCCCCCGATGCCTTCCCATAATCTTCCGGGCTTCGGAAAGATCACCAGGATTATCACATCCAACCGCCGATATACAGTAGCTCAGACAGACAAACTTAGGTCAGTCAGGCTCCACTTTCAAGTATTTGGAATTCATTTTCCTTCCATCAACCACAAAGCTTCAATACAATAAATGGGGTCAGGTTGCCTATTTATGGCTTTCCTGCCCGGAATAAGAATAGTAAAGGGGTGAATACACTGCCTTTTTCTAGGGGTATTCATCTCCCGAAAATTATTTATAATATAATATAATGGCTTCAATGCCAGGAGACTTTGCTCCAAAATATATTTATTTTATTTATTTAATTTGCCACTTGGGCCAGGACCAATGTCCTACACATTATCTATCTTTAGAATTTGAATCCAATCTTTCAATGGATACCTTTCCTTCCCAAAATTTATTATAATTCAAACTAAACTGATTTACTATCAACTGATTCGAAGCAACAACCCAAATAATCCTCCCTAACACGACTTCAAATAAAAAAACACCTCAAGAAAACATCCTCCAGTCTCACTCAGACAATATTTTATTCATAATAATTGCTTTTTTATAATAATAATTGCTATTTAAAAATGTGGGTATAATTACTTGATTTCTTTCAATTTAACATATTTTTTATTTATCTTATTTTATTTGATTTATTTTAATATAAAACGTCGGGATTTTTATTTATTAATTTCTTTAATTATTTGTTTAATTGTTATTCATTCATTTTATGAGAATCTTTGATAGTTTTTACTCTAATTACAATATTAATATTTCAAGTGATTTGAACTTTAATTATTGTCATTTATAATTGCTTAATACAATATTTAATTAACAATTTATTAAAATCATAGTTTAAATATAACGTGAATCTTCTTTATAAAAAATCGTATCAATTTCTATTTTTTTTTTTCATTTCATTTTATCTATGTATATAAATTTTTATCATTATCTATTGAGAAGATTTAAATAAATTATAAAAAATATTTCTTTTTCATTCAAAAATAGAATTTAACAGGGGATTTCAAGGGACAAATTCATTGATATTTAACATAATATTAATAGTAAATAGTATTTGTAAAAATATTTTATTTTATTCAAAAAAATTCATTCAAAAACTTTTAACTTTAAATTCAATGATTTCTTTTCATTCATATACACATTTAATTGATTTAAAATTTATAGAGAATAGCTGTGTTTAATAATTTGGGCTTGTTTTATCTAAATAAAATTTTCTTAATTAAAATTAAAATTACAGGAATCATAATTATGATAAAATTTTGTTAGTCAAAGTCAGGTCTGGTTAAATGGTTTCATGTTCGTAGTAATGGCGGATTTCTTTATGATTTAAAACGCGAATGGTGCTTTTTAGGGAGACGTTTACAGGCAAACGTCGTATGATGTTCCCTATAGTATTCGTATATTTTCTTTATATAATAGATCCAGGTAGTAACTGGGCTCTATTAAAGGTTGCATTGGTGCAAGGTGAGTGGTAGTTTCCGTGGGAATCGGTTCTGGCAATGGTAGAAATCTTCTATAATAATAAAAATATTCATAATATTGATTTCCAGAGGCGGTAATCATAATTATCTTATAATGTCTCACACTAAAAAGTTGATAATCAATCATATATTCGATATAGAAGAATTCTGGTTTTACAGGTGAGAAATATGTTGTACCTGTGTAACGAAAGTTGTAATTTAAAATATCTGGCGAGGTGAATTCTGCTTCCCAGACCTCCCTCGTTATATTTAGACATAATTTTGATTGTGGTGTAATTTGATTAGTATGCTTAATAGATGGTTTTTGTTGTGAGTCGGGTTTGTCCGCAAGGCGTCTGAACGACTCTTCAGCACTTGCAACGACAGTTGCGCGGACAGCCACTGACGTTTCGGTGTTCAATTTAGGATGTTCAGGTGTTATTGAATAGGGGTCGGTTTTGTTCACAAGGCACCGGTGCGACCCGCCCGGATTTACAATATTAATTGCGTGAACAGCCGGTGACGTTTCGGGCTGTATTTCGCCATATCGAGTTTGTGACCTGGTGACTCGCATCAATTCGGGGTCTAACGTATGTGTTCTGTTTGGTGCGGGTTGCCTCGGGGGCAGGTCTAGGGACCGAGATTGGTTGTGGTGGTGGTCGAGGTGGGGACTCGGGCCCTTCACTAGAGGTCACGTCCCCCTCGACATCGTTGTCGGGTAAGTTACTTTTCTCTATATTGACACGTTCTTCTTCCTGAGTGGCCTCTAATTTATTTTCCACTATATCAACCCGCTCCGAATTAACTCGCATAAATTGACAAATCGAATTGATTTCCCCCGTATCTCTTTTTTTGCTGTCCTCTAAATTTTGCAGAATTTTCCTTTCAGTTTGATCAAATTTGTTTTGCATCGTTTGCATCAGCTGGAATTGTTGTAATAGAAGATCCCTTATTTGCATATCTCCAACCTTAGAATCCGCTGTAGTTGGTGGTTTTACACTGCACGGCATTATTATTCGTGGTGGTTGCTTTAAGTCCTTTTTGAAGTTACGTTTTTGACAGGAGACTTTTGACAGCTGTCAGAGACACGTGGCTTTATTTATGTTTTGATAGAAAACTTATTTATTTTTTTTTTTTTTAATTTAGATTTATTTTAATTTTGATTTTATTTTAATTTTGATTTTAAATCAAACAAAATTTTTTTTTTTTTTTAATTTAAATTTATTTTCCGAATTTATAAATTTCTTAATTTTAATTTTAATCAACTTGTCGGAAACTTTTATTTAGAAAATTATTGAGAAAATTTATGTCTTTAAATTGTTTAAATTTATTATTAAAAGTAGTTAGATCAAGTATCCAATTATATGAAATAAATTTTCAGATCAAATAGCAGGGTCAAATTAACGCACGTTTAATTGATGAATAAAAAAATTAATAAGTCCCTTTTCTCTATGTAAGCCTAATAGAAAGATTTTAACAAATTTCGTATCTTATTTATTTGGAGACAAAAATTTATTTCAACAACAGAGTGTCGGCCTTGAAAAGGTAGAGTTAATTAAAAAATTTTTTTTTTTTTTTTAATTAACAATCAATCGACAGCTACCTCCACCATATTATTATTAATGTGCTGAAAAGAAATCTCTTATATTTAAAGTTGAGGGGGGGGTAAACAAAGGAAAGTCGAGATTTTTCAGATTAATATGTTTTTTTGATTTATTCAAAAAGAAATATTTTTTTATGTTTTTAATTGTAACGAGTATCTGCTTCTTTGATATATAAAGATTAAAGACTTAGTTTTATTATACTAATTAAGATTAAAGTGTAATTAAAAGTATTGATTGTTCAAAGTTTTCAATTTTTATGTTAACTTTAATGATTTTATATTTTTAATATTTATTTATATTTAATACCAAGCTTGGATGCAAAATTTTTATTATTGAATATATTTTTTTTTCTTTATAAAAACAAAAGCTAGCTTTTTATTAAACACTGCACTGAGGGGAAAGGGAACTGATGAAAATCTTATCTTTGATGTGGCTCCCACGAAGACATTTGCTGCTACCGGTGATGGTCCAAATCAGCAGAGATGAAGATGTGACCAATGGTCGTTGATAATGTGATTCTTCTTTGAAGATATGAATTTCGGTGGTTTTTTTTAACACATCACAAAATATATAATTTGTTGTAGTTGATTGAGAGTAAATTAAACGTGTAAACTAATTGATAAGAAATTGGGGTTCATTATAAAGGGTTGGAAAGAGAGTGTAATACAAGATATGTAGTCTCTCCGGCATCTAGGCTCTCAATGCCGTTTCACCCTTTGTCTCTCTTCGCGGCGCGCGCACCCTTTTACGTCATCGTCGCCGCACAAATTTTCAATTTAATCAAATTTATAATTTATTTAATATAAAATTGCAAAATAATTCTTTTGTATAATAAGATGAAATGAATTTGATATTATTAATTAATATTTGTTAGATACGAAATCACATAATATTTAATCAAATAGTATTCTCATATTTTATTTTTTATAATTAATTAAATTAATAAAAGGTGGCTAATTCGCCTATAGGGTAACAATATATATAACTCAAAATTTGAAATTTTCTAACTAAACAATACAAACAAAATACAGTAGATACTACTAATAATTGCCAAAGTTTCAAATCGTCTTAAACAAATCAATATAAAGTTGATTAATTTAAGGAAAAATAAATAAATAAATAAACATAACAATGAATTCCAATAAGAATGGCCAAAAGAGAAAAGAAAATTCCAAAAATCTAACACACTTGATTCTTTTCCAGCAACATTGGAAGATATACTTTTTAATATAAACCAAGAACCTTCTTATGATGAACGAAAAAATGAAGAATATTGAAGAACAACTACAAAAACAAAATGAAGAAAGCAAAGAAAAAATACAAATGCTTGAAAGAAAAATTGTCAAACTGGAAAAAGAAAATGACGATGAAGGTAAAAATAGAATGAAAGTAAGAGAGAGAGAAGAAAAAGAAGATGAATCTGATAATCAAAGGATTGGAAGAACGGGAAGAAGAAGAAAATACATTTGATATAATTAACAGAATTTTAGAAGAAAAAATTCTAATAACAAGATGAATATAATAAAGAAGCGGAGAGGATAGGGAAGAAGAAAGAAGAGTTCGCAAGACCAGTGTTAATTCAGTTAAACAAACTCGAAGATAAATTCGAAATTCTGAATAATAAAAAGAAAATTTTCAGAGGTACAAATATTTATGTCGAAGAAGATTTGACATTTAGAGAAAAGAAAAAAAAAGTTTTTTATTAGAAAAAATCAAAAGAAGCAAAAGATAAAAACAAAAAGAACAAAGATAATGAAATACTCTATTCATGATTTGATAGCGTCCTGTACACGGCAAAGGAAGATGAGGAAGCCAAGCTCTTCTTAGAAGAAAATCCAAAAAACGACATAAAAAATAAAAAAAAAAAGATTACATAAGAACATAGAGAATGGAATTATCCATAGCTTTCTGGAACAGTGGAGGAATAAAAAATCTGCACAGTTTGACAACACAAAAGGAAAACTATCTACAAAATAAGGACATCATAGGAATACAAGAAACATATGGGGCATTCCACGCCAACTCGACCACTTCTTGAACCCGACCATTTTTGATTGGCTGAAACTTTGTCATCTTTTTATACCCTATTGAAAACGTGTTTGAGAATTTTTTCAGAATTTTTTACGACCCAGCCAAAAAAAAGTTATAGCATTTTCAAAAAACATCGATTTTTTTTTTAAATAACCGTAAAACTGTCAAAAATTAACTTATCAGGACGATTTTTTTTGAAATTTTTTGTCTTTAAATGTACTTTTCAGAAAAAAATATGACAAAATTTTACAAGATACATCTTGAACGTTTTTTTTGACTCCTTGGAGAGTTGTAAGCGCGACTTCATGGAAGCCGATCGAGCTTTTGTCTCTGCCTCTTCGTTTGGCTGCTTGTACAGGAGTGTGTTCACTTCAAACGGATTCTTTCCACAACAATATCTTACTGCAAGAATCAATTTCAAAATAACCAAAACTATTGCCCAGATTAGGGTTGCCAATAAATATCTTTTGGTCCTATCTGCCGGTAACAACCTGGTAAGAATAGACCAGCGAGTCATTTGCTCATTCTGCAATCTTCAGAGGCCGGAGACTCTGCTGCACATAATTAGTGAATGTCCGGTCTATGTCTCTGTGAGGAACTACCATATAGGATGGGCTAACGATATAGGTTCCAACGAAGAGCTTGGGAGGAAAATTAATGGGGCACAAATTCGGGAGTTAAAGAAAATATATTACTATATTGAAGCCGCGCTAAGGTTACGGTCCTTTATTATGAATGAATGAGTGAATTTATGTTTTAATATTAATTTGGCATTTGGTAAATTATTAAAATGTTGAACAATTATGTATAAAATGTTGCTGCTTGTATGCTTTTTTTCACCCTTTGTTGCTTGTATCACTATTTCGCATACACATATGGTTAATTGTAAATCTCCTTCGTATATACTCACTGTATTTAAAACGATGAATAAAATAATAATAATAATAATAATAATAATATAATGAAAATTCCCATTAAGGACAATACACAATATTTTTAGTAGACAAAGAAGAAATTGAAATTTACGTAATGTATTGCGAATTGCTCTTGCAATTGTTGAACTATTTGTTGCTTCAAGTTCTGAACAGGCTATTAAATATGGTTCACTCGGTTCATTTATGTCGAGTTTTCCTATGACAATATTCGCGATATTCCTTCCACATCGATCAGTTGTTTCGTCGATACTAAGCCAAAAATATGACTCTCCTATGTTTTCTCTAATGTTGTTTATAGTCTGAAAGTTGTAAATTAATCAAAACTCATTTTGTAGTGTAAATAAATCTAAATAAATGAATAAAAAAGTTACAGATATATATGAGGGAAGTAAATAATTCTTTCGCAAAGTAGATTCAGTGGGAATTGTTAAATTCGTATATTTTCCAAGGAAACTCTTGAAAATTGGATTTTCAAGTTTATACCATGGAATATTTGCAGCAACCATTGCTGTACATAAATCAGAAGAAAATTGGTTCTGAATTTTGGAAAAATTTTTTATGTTTTCCGAAATTAACAATTGCTTCCCACTTTTTACTTTTGCATTCTTGTAGTGAATGGCTGTTTTTTTATGTTGGTCTAAATGATATTTCTTTTCGCATTTTATCTAAAATATAAAAAAAATATTTAAGAAATAATATAAAAAAATTTAAAAAATTGATGTATTATTTTGGAAACAAAGATAAAACATTTACCTCTTTTGCACAGAGTTGGCAGAATATCATTTTGCCATCCGTAGTAAAATCAGATTCACCTTTTATCCACTGCCGAAATAAGGCTTCTTTGGTCAATTTTGGTTTCGGCATTGCTTGTGTCTTACAAATTTGACTTAAAGAGAATAGTTTAAAGGAGTCCCCGGAATAGGCTTTAATTTGTTAATCGAGCCGCTAGGTGGCGACGAGGCAACCCTGCCGCAACCTAGTGTTTTTTTGAATTATTAAAAATAATAAATAATTTCGAGATAATTATTTATCTAGCCGGCGACGAGGTCGTATTTTTGGATATCCTAGTCTTGATCTAAATTATATTTGATCATGTCGCCATCTAGAGGCGCGACAAATGATTATTTCAAAATATTTTCTTGAAAATTCAAAAAAATTTTAAATTTAGGCTATGTATAGCTCGTAAAAAATGGAAATTTTCTATTTTAACTTAAAATAGGCACTTAAAAAGGCATTTATAGATGAAATAGGCACTAAAAACCCAGAATCGGCCAAAATAGGCATTATAGGCACTAACAAATGCCTCTTATTTTATTCAGAATTTCATGAAACGTATACATATCATATTGGCCTACATTTTAAGCCATAAATAAAAAAAGGCAAATAGGGCGAAATCCGAGCCCTATTAATAACCTTCAATTCTATAATAAAAAATTTGAAAGTTATTTCGAAATACCATTGGTATTTGATGGTAAAGTGACATCCTTGGTATATTTTCCCGCCAGATAGTATAAAATATCTAAATTATTCCAATATAAGTTTTACAAAATTATTCAACACATCAAAACCAATGAACAGAGGGGTAGTTTTTTTTTAATTATTATTATTATAATTTACATAAAAAGAGAGATGAGTTACGTATGTTGTGCTCAGTTAGTGAATAGATAAACAACAGATCGTGGGAGGTTATTGTCCCCCTCCCCCCTCTCCCGCCCCTATCCTGCTTTCAAACTATGAGATGAAGGTAAAAGCCAGGGGGTGGCATTCTATACAATGGCCCTGGACTTGCAAAAGCAATTAAAATCCGGACGTTACGGACAAGGAAAGGAACGGAAAGGAAGGCAGGCAAGGCAGGCCATCGGTTTATTAAAACCCGAGCTGCTTGCTTGCTCTTTCAAAAACCCACACTCACCCTAAAGAGAGAGAGAGAGAGAGAGAGAGAACTAACCAACATCCGATGAAAATTGGAATTCGACCCCTCCCCCCCCTCTGCATCATTTTAGGAAATTAAATTAATATTTTAATATTGGTAAAAGGCTTATGTCCTCTACCTTTGAAGGAATTAATTTAAAATAAAGTTTTGTCTAAATAAAACATTATTTAGAAAATAAAAGAGATGTTTTTCTGAATATTCATATGAAAAGTTTAATTTTAGAACATAGAAATTCACTTAAGTAGCAGCTACGGTATATGAAAGTTTGCACCTGTTCAATTCATTCGTTTCGTTCTTATCAATTAAAATTATCGATTGAAATAAATTTCTCTTCTCTCATCATCATCTTAATACGTTATTAGAGCCCTTTCTATCTATTTGCATTTCTCTCTTCTTTATCTCTCTTATCAAAGGAGAAAGATCTAAGATAATATTTAATTTACTAATGATGTTTTTATTAAATGGCCCTCCTATCTTGAAATTCCATCTTCTTTAAGAACGTCTTTAAATTTTAAAGGATAAATAGAGAGTGAAATTTAATAAAATAAAAAGAAGAAATTTATAATGATTAATGTTGATGCAAATGCATGTTTGTATACACTGTAAAAAAATATGAATTTTCAATCATTTTTCATATACTTCGGTGATTTAATATTAATATACCCAGGATATGAAATAAAATTAATATAAAAGTTTATGAACAAATTGCCAACTTTTAAACTTATCTTTTTCTTTGTGTGCCGCCAAATTTTGAAATCGTTAAAAGTGTCCCGCGACAAGTTGAGAATCACTGGTCTAAACGTTCTCAAATAACTCGACTACCTCAAGGAATTTTTATTAATATTATTTTATAATTATTTTAAGGAAACTTGAAATTATTCTTTTAAAATTTATTTCACAAATCTAAATTTATTAAATTCTGGTTTGAAATTCGCGCTCTAAACTATTTTAATATTTATGAAGTATATTACAATCATACTAATTAAATAATTTTTATAAAGTAATTCAACTAAATAGCCATAAAAATTAAAATTAAAATTAACAATTTTTACCAAAATAATTTATTTTAAAATATACAAGAAATTTGTTTGGTTGGCAACAAATTTAACTTTCTCATATACCCGATATGAATATTCATAAACAGTTTATGAAACAGAGTTCCTATACTTGTATATGAAGTTTTCTTGAAAATTTTTAACAGTGTACAAGCTGAATACGTTCCTGTAACTTTGCAGTTATCTATTATTTGATGAGTATACGATTCCAAATAACCCTCTCTCTTTGTTCTGAACATATGTGCAATGCACATTGTTCATATTTTGAAGAAATTCCATGAACAATGCATGTTTTGCCATTTTTTAACCAATAAAATCCTTGTGATGCGAAAACGCACCATTTTGTATATTAATACTAGGGCTCGGATTTATAGGCACTAAAAATCTTTAAAATAGGCAGGCAACTAAGCACTAAAAATTATTAAAATAGGCACTTAAAAAGGCATTTATTGTAAAATAGGCTCTTAAAAAGGCACTTAAAAGGCATTATTTAAGAAATAATATAAAAAAAGTTAAAAAATTGATGTCTTATTTTTTGGTAATCTGGTGTGACTGGTCGCACAGCACACAATTTTTTCTTAATTTTTTAAAAATTTACATTAAAAATAAATTTTTTTTTGAAAAAGTTTTTTTTTTTTTTTTTTTTTTTCAAATCTCGGGAGGAGGGGGGTAATTACCCCCTTTACCCCCCCCTTGAAATATTTTCTTGATAATTCAAAAAAATTTAAAATTTAGGCTGTATAGCTCGTAAAAAATTGAAATTGGCTATTTGAACTTAAAATAGGCACTAAAAAAGGCATTTATAGATGAAATAGGCACTAAAACCCAGAATCGGCCAAAATAGGCATTATAGGCACTAACAAATGCCTCTTATTTTATTCAGAATTTCATGAAACGTATACATATCATATTGGCCTAAATTTTAAGCCATAAATTAAAAAAAGGCAAATAGGGCGAAATCCGAGCCCTAATTATTACAATACCTTAAAAACCTGGTGTGACTGGTCGCACAGCACACAACTTTCTATTACCTTTGGTAAAAGAAAGTTGTGTACTGTGCTTGTCACGCCAGATTTTTTGTGTCGAGATATACCTGGTATTTTATCACACCGGAATGGGGGTTCAGGAGCGACGTCTAAACGTACTTAAAAAAAAAAAAAACTTGACTATTAGGTACTAGGAATTTTTCAATGCGGTTTTATTTTAAAAATGAATTAAATTCATAAGAGATTATTGGGACATCGAGCTATAATTTGTTTAATGACTTATTAAAAAATTATCGTAATTAATTTTTTGTTATCAAGCAAATACAAAAAAAACAATCTGTCCCGATAATCTTTAATTTTTTGTAAATCTAAAAATCTGGTGTGACTGGCGCACAGCACACAACTTTCTCTTACCTTCGGTAATCGAAAGTTGTGCACTGTGCTGTCACACCAGATTTTTTGTGTCGACATGTATTTAGTTCCCGGCAGTAGGGAATATTTGAATTCAGATGTAAAATTTATAAGTATGGGAAAATATTTATATTTTGTTACCATGGCAACCCTTTCTCCTATCTTTCCTATGAAGCACAAGAGTAAAGTGTGCTTCAAACAATTTAGTGGGCAAAACGAGAATATACATTTGAAAGAGCATCTAAAAAATAATTGATTTTTGAATTTTAATCAAAATCGTTAGAGCGAATTTTGAGAAAATCGAAAAAAACTGAAAAAGTACATCAGTAAAGTACTAGTACTCTTTGGCCGATTTTGATTAAAAGCTTATTTTTCCGGTCCCGGGGGATGTTTAACTTAAATATAAAATTTCAGCCTCATAGCTCAATTCCTTCATGCTTAAAATTTGACACACACCCACCCCACCCACCCACCCACCCACACACAGACAGACCATGCCGCGAAAACCACTTTTTTGGATTCAGGGGACCTCAAAACGTGAAGATCCATCAAAATCTCGACATCGAATTTTTGACATGAATCCAATACTTTCTCTCTATATATATATTACATATATACATAGGTAAGAGAAAGTAAAAATGAATTTATTGATATTATTAATCACATATTAATTAAGAAATTTTTAAAATAAGCTTAGTTGATTTAAAAAAAAATAACTGTCAAATTAGTTCAGCATTCTTGCAATAGATGGCAGGCTAGTCTAACAGCTGATCCTTTTTTGGCCTATATCTGGCCTATATTTGTATATTTTTATGCTTTTATAAAAGATACATAATATATAATAACATTTATAAAGTATTTATTGTTAAAAGATCAATGAAAATCAACCAAATGCATTAAATATTAGCTACCATTCTGACATCTCTTGGCAGATTTTTGAATTACTTGATTTTTGGACTTAATTTTTATGACACACTACGCCATCTTATCGGGAAAAACATGCGTAACACCTTCGGTCCCGTAGCCCCTTAAGCACGGAATATTGTTTCAAATCCTATAATTAATAATATTTTTTATGAAATATGTTCTAAAAACAATTTAAATCAGAAAAACTTTAATGTTAAGTACCTGGCGCTTGACACACTAATGCATAACAGGGTCCAATTAGTGTTAGTTGCTAATCATTCATGATCTTAAAAGATTTCTCTTTTTTCTTTATCTTCCATTCATTCACTCAATTGATTGTCTTCTTTTTTTATTTTATAGAAGTTCTTACGCCCTTTAAAAGAAAGCTTTTATTTACTCTGTTGATGCAAAACGTCGATTTGATGCAAAAAACAAAAAAAAAAAAAAAAAAAAACGAAGTGGGTTTGCAAAAAGTCGCTGTCTCAGCTCTCTCTCTCTCTCTCTTTTGGTCCTCTTGAAGAGAGGAGTTAACATCTTTGTCAACACTTTAATTTCTGAGTCAGGAATTTTTTTTTTTTGTTTCTTTATTTTAAATGACATGTTTTTTTTTTTTTTTTTGTAGAAAACGAGATTGTTTTTTATTTTATAAATAAACCATCTGCACCATCAGTCTGATTTAAATTCGTGAGCATTTTACATATTAGAATGCTTTTTTGTTTAATTACGATTTATGAAATTTTTTTTATATAATATTTATAGTACGAGGGCAGGTCAATAAGTCTGTGACTTTTTGAATGTCCCGCCTTTTAACTGAAATGGCAACACTGCTCCTGTCAGCAGGCAACTATCAGCTGACTCCTGTCATTTATGGGTAAAATTAGAAAACAGGTGAGTTAAAAGCTTATCTTAAAAGAGAGGGTTAACGTATCCCTAGAGAAGCGTCCTTTTAAATTTTATTAAAATCCAGTGAAAAATAAAAAAATAATAGGTATAATTTTAGGAGGGGGGGGGAGGGGGCGTAGAGCGGAAATCATATTAGTAGAGATAATAGATATATAAATTTGTTTTATATATTTTATGATGCAATATAAATGTCGTAGCATAGTAAAAAAAAACCTGGTGGGAGTGGCTGGTGACGTCACCGCTTGTGGCGTCACGGCTTATAATGCGACATGCTGATAGATGGGCGAAAAAAATTTGGGTCTTCGTAATAAAAGTTTCACTTTAAAAAAAAAACCGAAAATTTCAAAATTTGTGTTAAAAACTTATTAAGAAAAGTACTACTACTTCCAGCTAGTGGCGGATCCAGAGGTGTTTCTCGGGGGGGGGTAATCTGGAGTGACTGGTCGCACAGCACACAATTTTTTCTTAATTTCGGTAATTTAAAAGGCGCATTCCGTACTTGTTGCCCAGAATATAAATACAAATCAAATTTTTAAGTATTAATTTTTAAAATTTTACATTAAAAATACATTTTCTTCGAAAAAGAGTATTTTTTTTTTTTAATCTCATGGGAGTTAAATACCCCCTTTACCTCTTCCCCCTTTGTATCCGCCCTTGCTTCCAGATGACGTATTTACTCCAAAAGTTTATAAGAAATCTGGTAAGGAGCATATACCAAATTTCATCCATCTAGCTGCTTTGGTTTTTAAGCAATCGTGTTCACACACACAGACACGCGGACAGACACACAGACCATCTTTTTCATGGAAGTCTAAAACGTGGAAAAACATCAAAATCTTGATTAGCATACTTTTTTTTATATATTATACTAGAAAAAAAAAAGGAAAATATTTTATTAAAAAATATTTAAAGAAAACCAAATTAATCAATTTATGTATTCATTAGACAAAACTTTATTAATATATATGTACAGTACATTAAATAAATAATATCCACTCACAAACATTCTATTTAAAAAAATATTGCATCAATTATAAATAGATTAGTTTAAAAAAGAGAAAAAAGATGTCTTTTATCGATTACACAGTAGAATAATTTTAATAAACAAATGAGTCGTTCAAAGCAAAAGTGGGCCAAGTACAAAAGTAAACAATACTCTTATTTTTCCCTTTTTGGTGTAATAATGGACCATGTCCGAATTTCTCAATACTAATCCTTCAGAGTGCAGCAGTTCCTTAATGCAAAAAAAAAAAATCCAAAAATCTGAATATAAAATTTAAAATGTGTACTTAGTTAAAGTATAATTGAAGTTGTTAATGGATTGCTGAAATGTCAAATAAATAAATGTTTATTTTAAGAGGAATTAAATATAATTTTTCTCAAAAGAATAAAAAGTGAACTTTAAAGGTGCGTTCACACCGGGACCTGACTTGACTTGAGTAAGTCCGGTGGCGGACCCAACCTATGTATGCAGGAAATATATATAAAGTCAAATAGATTTAAATTTTTTTTTTTTTTTTTTAATTAATAAAATATAATTTTTAAAATATTCAATTGAAAAATATTTTTTACTTAAAATTTGCAAAAAATATTTTTTAATATAACTTGCATTAGCTTGATTAAGTTTATTTAGAAATAAATTGCTGGGAAAGAATAAAGTATCATTCAAATGGAAAATATTGTTTACAGCTATGACATTCTGATATACCAAATAGCAGAGATGGAAGATGACGTCACTCCGTGTGTGACACCTCCTCAAACTCTGTTAGAACTCTAGTCAGTAAAAGCAAGTCAGTTCCCGATGTGATCGCACCTTAAAAGATAAAATTATCAGTCTGTAAGTTTTTTTTTTTTTTTTACATAATAAAAGAATGCTCTGTAGTCTTAGAATCTGAATTGCCATTCTTATTCTTAATATTATTAAGAGAATTCGGTGATAATTTTCGATTGTTTTTTTGCTTGTTCTGCTGGATTTGGTAATGGCTCTTCTAATACACTCCAGCCTCCACTTTCGAATAATGGAATTTCAGAAACAGTATTGGCAAATCGAACTGATTTCTTTTTATTTGCAAATATATTTTTACCCTTGTGGGGCGGTTTCTCGGGTTTTGGCGGAAGAGGCGTGATCGCCTCTCGAACGTCAAGGACCTGTTGACGATGACGAAAACTCATCGTTAGCGGCGCTACAGTTTCCGTATAAGGTGAGTTCATTTGAATGCCTACGTCACAAAATTCACATCGAAATCGGGGTTCCGTACCGATACTTGTTCGGGATTCGAAATAATCATTTTGACCTTTTTGTCGATTGAAGGGACCAATCCTCATCCGCTAAACGTAAATGAAGCCCTTCTGCTGTCGCGAATAATACCGGAGTGCGAAAACTAGCTATTCTATTGTATTTCCCGCTCAATTTCCGACGAAGTGCTGATAATTGTTGGACACTTGCCGATGTCACTTTCTCTTGTAACGAAACATCTTCAATTACATTATGGGAGCAACAACAACAGAATAATGTTTCTGATTTTTTTCTGATATCTTTATGTATCACAAATATCGCTATTGGAATGATTATACAAAAATGAAATCGGGCCCAAGTGAAAATTGCCTCGTAAACGTCTGTCTGAAAAGGTCTTAGCTCTGGCGGGAGACTCAACACTAAGTTATATTCCATGGTGTTCTGACGTGGGTCACTAATCGTAAATAACACTAAAAATGTCACTATCACATCGGGAATTATCAAAATTGTATAAATAGTTACGACTACAGTTAAAAGGAAATACATTCGGGATTCATTCCAGGCGAATATTTTTGTTGAGAAACAACAACAACATTGATCGTCCAAGGAGGAATGAAGAGGTTGCCGGGCAGCTGTTGCCAGGGCAGCCACGGGACCTGTGGCTTGTCGTTGTTGGGCCGCAACCTCCAAACGTCTTCTTCGCTGTTGCTCGGCGGATAAGTATCTAACGATGAAGGCTAGGGATAAGATGACAATCATCCATGGGAAAAGATAACCAAAGACTAGGACTATAACCGGATAGGAGATTACGGAAACAAGACCCAAGCGAAATGCAGAACATCCGTATCTGAAAAAAAAAAAGAAAAAATTAATATAAACACTTTGAATGAATAAAATAAATGGTATGAGTGGTTGGACAGCACACAACTTTCTCTTGAAAGTTGTGTTTTGTGCTTGTCACACCAGAATTCTTGTGTCGACATATATTTAGTTTCCCCCTGATATATTAGAATTCAGGATATTTATATTTTGTTACCATGGCAACCATTTCTCCTATCTTTCCTATGAAGTACAAGAGTAAAGTGGTCTTCAGAAGATTTCAATGAAAATATATATTTTAAAGAGCATCAAAAATAATTGATTTTTGAATTTGAATCAAAATCTTTGGAGCGAATTTTGAGAAAATCAAAAAAAAAAAAAAAAAAAAAAAAAAAAAACTGGAAAAGTACAGTGAGGGGCAATATTAAGTCCCACCCATGCGTTATCTACTTGTGATTTTTCATTGTTTTTATAAAAGAAAAGGAAAATATTTATTGGAAATTTTCTAGGTTTGAATCATGAAAGTTTCCATTAAAAAATATATATTTGTTTAAAAACACTGAAATAATCACAAGTAGAAAACGCATCGGTGGGACTTAATATTGCCCCCTCACTGTACATCAGTAAAGTACTAGTATTTTGTAGTTAGAATTAGAAATCAAAGAGAAAGCAGCTAAGCATAATTTAATTTATTTTCCCTCAAAGCTGACTTTTCGGTCCTGTTTAGGGCCATCCAGGGTGGATCCAGAGGTGTATCTCGGGCCCCCCCCCCGAGAAACACCTCTGGAATTACCCCTTTAACCCCCTCCCTTATATCCGCCCTTGTCTTGACAGCAGAGAGCATTAGGGGTGTCATTATCAATATTAATCTCCCACATTTCACCTATAGATCAAGAGCTAGTTTTATTTATTTTACATATATTCATGGGCGTAAGAATTTGGCTGGGGGGGGGGCGGCAGGGGGCCAGCTATCATCCGGAGGGCCTGTATAGTCCCATATTTTCTCAATTTTTCTTGGGACAGGGAGCTTTCTGGGGGACGGGGGCACGAGCCTTCTGGGGCTCTCCCGGCACCCCCTAGTTACGCCCATGCTTATATTAATTATATGTATATATTTTTTTTTTTTTTTTTGAAATGTAAAAAGACAAAGTCCGCAAATTATGTGACTCACACCGAGTTCAGTTTTTGAATTGTCTTTTTTATAAAAAATCTGGTGTGACTGGCGCACAGCACACAACTTTCTCTTACCTTCGGTAATCGAATGTTGTGTACTGTGCTTGTCACACCAGATTTTTTGTGTCGACATGTATTTAGTTTCCGACAGTAGGGTACATTCGATTTTCAAGATGTAAAATTTATAAGTATGGCAAAATATTTATATTTTGATACCATGGCAACCATTTCTCCTATCTTTTCTAAGGAATTACAAGAGTAAAGTGGTCTTCAGAAGATTTCAATCACAAAATGAGAATATACATTTTAAAGAGAATCTAAAAAATAATTGATTTTTGAATTTTAAAAAAAAATCGTTGGAGCAAATTTTGAGAAAATCGAAAAACTGAAAAAGTGCATCAGTAAAATACTAGTACTCTTTGGTCGATTTTGTTCAAAAGCTTCGTGTCACGTCCCATGGGGGTGCCTAACTTAAATATAAAATTTCAACCTCCTGGCTCTTTCGTTCTTGAGATATTTTAGTTCACAGCACACAGACACACAGACACACAGACAGACAGACCATGTCGCGAAAACCACTTTTTTGGATTCAGGGACCTCAAAACGTGAAGATCCATCAAAATCTCGACATCGAATTTTTGACATGAATCCAATACTTTCTCTTATACATATATTACATATATACATAGGTAAGAGAAAGTAAAAATATAGATCTACATATAATTAATATATGTAAAATAAATAAAACCAGCGCTTGATGTAAAGGTAAAATATGGGAGTTAATATTGATACTGACAATCTTTAGTGCTCTGAAGATGGCCCTAACCAGGACCGAAACGACAGCTTTGAGGGGAAATAAATGAAATTATGATTAACTGCTCCCTCTTTTGATTTCTAATTATACCTACAAATTATACAATCAGCTATAAAAAAAAACTTCAAATAAAGTACTAGTACTCTTAGACACCCCTCCTCGTTCTAGTTGGACACACATACTTGAAACGATTTGGACTATACACACTGACAAACATCTTTGGCATGTGGCATATGAGGTCATCAGGGATAAATTTGTGGGAAAACCTCTGAATATATAATAATAAAAAATTATTCACTATTTGTCCTAAATGACTTAAAAAAAAAAATATAAATTACAAATGAATGACACCGAAAATTCAATAATTGGATTTAAATTTAAAAATATTTTTGTTAAATAATTCTTAAAAATGTTATTTTTTTTCAACTCAAGGTCTTTGAGTGAATCGACTTTTGAACTTTTTCCA
>JAKCPI010004872.1:0-32188 GCA_023213315.1 Euborellia annulipes
TACCGGTCAAAATATTATATTTTTTATATTTTTATTTTTATTTTAATTTTTTATATCATTTTTGATAATTTCCCCATCTACGGGTTAGTTATTATTATTTGAATTTTATTTCTATTTTTTATATTTTAATCCTTACATGGGAGTCGAGCTAATGAAATAGGTAGCTAATTTCACTCTTCTTAAAAAGATGCTATTGGGAATAGCTTTTCTCGTCCACTTGCCTTCTACACGTGTTCGGGAAGAGATCTCAACCTGTCGCCCAGTGGGGAGACACGTGTTGATAAAGTTTTGATTCTTTCGTCCGTTTGGCGAAAGAAGAGATAAATAATTTCTCCAGTGGGAGAATTATTAATCTTGAATGTGCTGCGTTTTCTGGTGATAATATCACACGTAAGTTCATTTAATATTTTGTTTATAAATGCTTTTCCCCATTTCGTACCATATATGTAATTAGCTCGTCTCCCCCTTACAGAGAAACCAGTCAGTTCTATAACAGTCAGTTGGATATATATCATTTTGGATTTATATCAATTTTAAACACAGACTGTTTCATCAGCTTCAATATATATATATATCATTTGGATATATATAGGTTTAAACACAACAGTTCCACAAGGGTTTCAGCCACCAGTTGGAATCAGTTTTAACCGCAGTCGGATTCAGTGGAATCTTTCAGCTGGATATATATATATCAGCTTGCTATTTTTTGAAACGGCTAATTGATAGCCTTTGAACTCCGTTTTGAACCTTTGTTCGACCTCTTTGAGCCCGCCTCTCCAACCAGTTTTGGAACAGTTTTGAAGAGCTGTTTTGTTTTAGATTATTTTATTATTCTGGTTTAATTTTATATTTTATTTGTGCTTTTAAACATCAGACTCAATTAAATAATCATTCTGTGTTCCACGTGTTTGGATATCTGTTTGGGCCTTTCTTGTAAAATTATTTAGATAATTCATTAATGTATATAAATTTATTATATACATATTTTTCTAAATTCTCTTTACAAATATATGTGTTTCGACATGCATATTTATATAATTAAATTGCATTTTATATAATTGTCTCTTGCACCGTATAAGTGCCTTTTAATACTAGCTTTTAATTTAATATTTTTCTTGTACATTATTTTGTTTTAATCTTTAATAAATTATTGTTTTTGTTTTATTGTTTTAAAAGCTAGTTTTCATCTTTCATATTTTATTACCTGCCCAACCCCCTTGTGTTTTATATTATTTTTGTAAAGGTCCACCCAATAATTGAAAACGTTTATTTAGAGTTTTTGAGAGAGGTACGTTCCTGCTTTTAATTTCGCTTTTGAATCATTTTCTAAATTTATATTAATTATAATTTTAATTTATATTTATTTAATTTATTTCGAATTAAACTTCGGATTTTTCTAAAAGAATAGGGTACCATATTTTGGTCACAATTCCCCTCTCAAAACTCGACTCCTTTTATTTAAATTCCCAGTGGGGACATTTGAATTTATTTGGCCTTATTGTTTTTTATTCAAAATTACAATTTAAACTTTAACATAAATCCCTATTTCTTTTTGGCGACCGCGACATGGACTTCACATGCTCCTAGACAGTGGTTTAGGAGTTTGCTGAAGATTATTTTCAATTTTGGGTTTTCCTAATTTCTGTTATTTAATTGAGTCTGGTAATGGATGTTCTCCAGAAATTGAGAGGAGAACACCGAGAGGTGGAGCGATCCATCCAGGCAAGGGCTGAGCTGTTCCACAGTTTGGAAGTTTTTAAACAGCCCTCCATTCGAGCCTTCAGGGCCCAACTTGATGTTTATCTGAGCCAATTGACTCAGATAGAACATAGGGCTATCCAAAATGATTTGGATTTGGATGAGGCCGGTGCGGCCTTTTTGGATTTGATCACGCAAACGCACGAGTTCCTCTGGAACGAAATGCTGTTTGCGGACGAGTTGCTCTCGGATGGGGCGCCAGTTGTGGTCAATGTTAGACCACGTGGCCTCCCGGTGAATCCGCCAGCAGTCTCACGCGCTGAGCCATGCTTGCCCGATCTTGATGGGCAAACAGAGAATTGTCCCGCGGCGGGGGATCAATTCTCTCCTGCGATCGAGGCTAATGTTTTATTAGCCAGCTCGCAGGCTTTTGAAAGTAAGCCTTGTTTGGATGGTGAAACTCCATCCCTCATTGAATCTCCAAGTAAGGGAGATATGTTTATTGCGGCGGCGGATGTCCCAGAAAAGAGTAATGATGATTCATTTGATGAGCTCTTTTCCGCCAAAGCAATTGAGAGGCCAATTGAGTCGCTCAAAGCCTCTATTGTGGAAGTTCCGGAGAATGGAAGAACGGAACGATTGTTTGATTGAGTCTCCGATGTTGAGATCGGATTTAACTGTTCGAGGGAGGTGGATGTCTCCCTTTATCGATGATGGCAGCGTGCCATGTGTTAAATTTTTTATTAATGCGGAAGTGGTCCAGATGTATATGGATATGGGTGTCGACTCTATGCATCTGTACTATTTGCGCATTTTCTGGGATAATGCGCTGAAAGAGGGCATTAAGATATGCATCTTTTACGGAGTCCCGTCTGGACTCTTCCACTCTAATTTTTTGGCCGCTCAAGCTTTGAAGCCTATTGCTCAGAGCTTGGAAAATGCTAGCCCCTTGTCGGTTAGTTTTATAAATAGGAATACCTATTTAGATGATTTTTCGTTTAAAGCAAATTCCGCGGAGGAATTAACAAATTATAGATCATTTTTATGGCTCGTTTTGTTTTTAAAAATGGCTCTCCAACTCCACCCGAGTGCGGGAGGAATTGGAGTTGAATGAAGTTATGGAGTTTGTCGAGAAGCCTAAAATTATGCCTGTGCCTGTTGCACGTGTAATTTTCCCTTTGAAGGCAAATAAGATTTGCCTGCTTATTAATTTAAATGTCGCAAATTTAACTGTTCATCTGGCAGTTAAATTAAAATTTGTTGAGTCCCTCAGACACAAATTTATTAATAAGAGGGATATAAACCTTTTTTGTTTTAGGGTCAAGTTTTCCAAATTAAATTTTATTTGTTTTTGGCCCGAGATATTCTCCTCCAACGACCCCCGAGTGCGGGAAGAATTGGAGTTGGAAAAATTTGTGGAGTTTCCCTTCAAGCCTATAATTAGGCTTGTTACTATTCGTATAATTTCTCCTTTTGAAGGAGTATACATTTTTCCTGTTCTTTCATTCGAATTTCATCAAATCAATTTGTCATGTGGCAATTAAATTAAAATTTGTTGAGTCCCTCAGACACAAATTTATCAACAAAAAGGATATAAACCTTTTTGGGTTTCGTATTAAATGTTTCAAAATAAATTCCAATTGTTTTTGTTTAGATCCATTATTCTCCAGCTCCCCCCGAGTGCGGGAGGAATCGGAGGCGGAAAAAATGCTTAATTTTTGGATTGATAGTGTTTTCCCCTTAAAGGAAGATACATTTGTTTGGTTTGATATGGCACTATCTCAAGGCTTCACCTTGATATCGAGGGCAATTTTGGCTTTTAAATTTAAAGTTTGGCCTCAAAAAACGTGTTCGTGTCTGAGGCTGGATCTTCCTGTTGCGCATGCAGGCGCAATGTTAGTGGAAGTTTTGATGGGAATTTAAGCAACAAAGTTTGTTGCTTTTGCGACTTGACTCTTGCTTTGAATTGGATGAATCCTCCTCCTTATAATTTTGTAGCATTTGCAAATTTTTTAGTTTTCAAGTTTCTTTTATGAATTGATAATTAATTGTTAATATTTTTTTCAAAATTAATTCGTCCTGTGACGATTTGGATAAAATTTATAAGGTCCTTCAGATCTAAATTTTTTTTTGTTTTCAAACAAGTGTTTGTTTGAAAGGATGAGAAATCTTTCCTGGTGTCCCGATTCACAGTAAGAGCCATGTCAACCAAATTTTTGTTATTATGGTTTTTTTGTCCTATTTTGTTTTTTCTATAATTGTTTGTTTTAAAATGTTTTGGTTTCGCCAGGAGAGTGCTCCCGCAGTTCTCGTGGTTCATATTGGAACCAGGCGAAATAAATTTTTTAAAATCCTTTTCAGCGTCAGCCCCGGAACGGGATGAGCTGTGAAGCTTCAGGATTCAGAAGGAATCATATTCCTTCAGGGCTGGGGGTATGTTTAAGTTTAAACGTCCCTCTCTGAGCCCCTTCGCCCCTGGTGTCAGGTGGGGGAATCAAAATTATACATTTTATTCAATTTTTGACCGATTTGAATTTACCGGTCAAAATATTAGATTTTTTATATTTTTTATTTTTATTTTAATTTTTTATATTATTTTTGATAATTTCCCCATCTACGGGTTAGTTATTATTATTTGAATTTTATTTATATTTTTTATATTTTAATCCTTACATGGGAGTCGAGCTAATGAAATAGGTAGCTAATTTCACTCTTCTTAAAAAGATGCTATTGGGAATAGCTTTTCTCGTTCACTTGCCCTCTACACGTGTTCGGGAAGAGATCTCAACCTGTCGCCCAGTGGGGAGACACGTGTTGATAAAGTTTTGATTCTTTCGCCCGTTTGGCGAAAGAAGAGATAAATAATTTCTCCAGTGGGAGAATTATTAATCTTGAATGTGCTGCGTTGTCTGGTGATAATATCACACGTAAGTTCATTTAATATTTTGTTTATAAATGCTTTTCCCCATTTCGTACCATATATGTAATTAGCTCGTCTCCCCCTTACAGAGAAACCAGTCAGTTCTATAACAGTCAGTTGGATATATATCATTTTGGATTTATATCAATTTTAAACACAGACTGTTTCATCAGCTTCATATCATATATATATCATTTGGATATATATAGGTTTAAACACAACAGTTCCACAAGGGTTTCAGCCACCAGTTGGAATCAGTTTTAACCCGCAGTCGGATTCAGTGGAATCTTTCAGCTGGATATACTATATATCAGCTTGCCGTATTTTTTGAAACGGCTAATTGATAGCCTTTGAACTCCGTTTTGAACCTTTGTTCGACCTCTTTGAGCCCGCCTCTCCAACCAGTTTTGGAACAGTTTTGAAGAGCTGTTTTGTTTTAGATTATTTTATTAATTCTGGTTTAATGGTTTATATTTTATTTGTGCTTTTAAACATCAGACTCAATTAAATAATCATTCTGTGTTCCACGTGTTTGGATATCTGTTTGGGCCTTTCTTGTAAAATTATTTAGATAATTCATTAATGTATATAAATTTATTATATACATATTTTTCTAAATTGCTCTTTACAAATATATGTGTTTCGACATGCATATTTATATAATTAAATTGCATTTTATATAATTGTCTCTTGCACCGTATAAGTGCCTTTTAATACTAGCTTTTAATTTAATATTTTTTTCTTGTACATTATTCCTTATTGTTTCTTTATAATTCAATCTTTAATAAATTATTGTTTTTGTTTTATTGTTTTAAAAGCTAGTTGATTCATGCTTTCATTTATTTTATTACCTGCCCAACCCCCTTGTGTTTTATATTATTTTTGTAAAGGTCCACCCAATAATTGAAAACGTTTATTTAGAGTTTTTGAGAGAGGTACGTTCCTGCTTTTAATTTCGCTTTTGAATCATTTTCTAAATTTATATTAATTATAATTTTAATTTATATTTATTTAATTTATTTCGAATTAAACTTCGGATTTTTCTAAAAGAATAGGGTACCATATTTTGGTCACAATTCCCCTCTCAAAACTCGACTCCTTTTATTTAAATTCCCAGTGGGGACATTTGAATTTATTTGGCCTTATTGTTTTTTATTGAAAATTACAAATTAAACTTTAACACTCTTATTGAAGCTAAGACCAGTCACACCAGATTTTTAAAATTTGGTGTTTCCTCTAGGATTCACTTAAAAAAAAAACGCACGCTTTTTTCCAATTCATAATCACAATCAAACACACATTCATACAATTTTTTTCGTAAGAACATTTACGTACATTTGTTCTTATTTACAATAGAAATAAACGGAATGGTTTCTACCACTGTATTTTAATTTTTCTTATTGGAGTGTACAACAGGGAAACATCTTGAAAAATTATTTTATTTGTGTAGTACCTCTAAAACTGAATTTTTTTTCCTAGTCGTCGTATTTTTTTTTTTCAAGAACTTGATGTTTTATGGCTGTTGAGATTTAATCAAGATTCGCAGGGACTTTGCAGCCAGGAGATTAAATTAAAAAATCTTTTATTTAATTTCTATTTGCAGACGTTTCGGTCGCCAATCACGAGAAAAATTGACCGATATGAGTAAGTATCGATACTTTTCAATCGATACCGAGTAGGTACTCGATACTTTGCGACGGATACCAGTATCGAGTAAAAGTATCGATACCTCAGTGGTATCGTTTCATCCCTAACTTTTTTTTTTTTTAAACATTCACACTTTTTTCTTATTCACACTCACATTCACACACACATTCACACTGTCTTTTCGGCAACTTAGGCCATATAACTTTGACCGTTATTGATAATATACACATATTAGGGGTCCAGGCATTCTTATTTAAGCCATTTGGTATCCGAATGCCTTAAATAAAATCATCGGACTGCCTGGGGTCCGAACCCGCGACTTTTTGGTATACGAGGTTAGCACGCTAACTCTACACCAAGCCCCGAGGGCATTATCCCTAACTCTATGTGCCTTTACCACTAGACCACAGCACGATATATGAATTCACTGGAAAGCAATTTTAGTTACCGGGAGAATCGGACACAAATTCGGCTCCACAAATTTCTCCGCAATTATCACATTGTCTAATATATAATACTTTTATAGTAGGCTAATTCGTTAATTTCTTCTCTAGACCAGTATCTTCCAGTGGGAGTTCAACGTTCCTGTTATTCCAATTGGACCAATTATCGTAGCATAATAGCACCGATCTCGGTGTTGTTGTTGTTGTTGTTCATTTTTGTTGCCAGGCTTATTCTTTTTACCTGCATTGTTCTTCTGTTTTGTTTCGTCTAAAGATCACTTCCCTTTTTTCTTCTCATTTTCTTCTTTTAAACTTTTTTTTTTTTTTTTTTTTTGTTTTCTCGTAAACTTTTTAATTCAAAATAAAAGGAAATGGCCGGAAAAAAAGATACGATCTTTTAGCGTATTTAAAACAAAACAAAAAAATTTTTTTTTTTTTTTTTTTTTTTTGACTTGCCTGCTAACTTTTGTAATTTTTACTTTCTCTTACCTCTATATATGTTAATATATATAGAGAGAAATTATTGGATTCATGTCAAAAATTCGTTGTCGAGATTTTGATGGATATACACGTTTTGAGTTCCCCTGGATCTAAAAAAGTAGTTTTCAACTAGGGCGTGAAAATAAGCTTTTAATCAAAATCGGCCAAAAAGTAGTAGTACTTTACTAAAGTACTTTTTAAGTTTTTTTTTTTTTTAATTTTCTCAAAATTTACTCCAACGATTTTAATTAAAATTCAAAAATAAATTAGGAGAGGATGGGAGCCTTCCCGGGACGCAGCAGCCAAGTAAAAATAAAAAACGTTATATCCTGTCGCCGACGTTTCGAGCGCTAGTCGCACTCATCTTCAATCTGCAAAATTATACAGACATGTTTATGCATGATATTTATATACTGTACCATATCACCTGTACTTATTTTTGACAATTCTGCTTGCCCTGAAGATGACTGTGACTAGCGCTCGAAACGTCGGCGACAATTATTTTTTAGATGCTCTTTACAATGTATATTCTCATTTTGCCATTGCAATCTTCTGAAGATCACTTTACTCTTGTACTCTATAGAAAAGATAGGAGAAATGGTTTAAACAATTGGCCTCACCAATAAATAACACTCACATCTTTGTTAGGGTGCGTACACACCTGCGCTCTGCTCCGCTCGCGAGCAGTTCGCGGCTCGTGTTCGTTGCTCGTTCCATTTTCATTGAAATTATTCATTTTGACGAACCTGCCGCGATCCAAAGAAAAGCCACGAACATTTTAATTAATTTGGAATTTTTATTATTATTTATAATTATTAATCGCAAATAGATTGTGTTGCTGAGCGCGCCTAATTACTAATAAAAAACATTTAAACTAATTATTATTTGGTGTAGATAATAATGTCTCTGAGGCGAGATAGAGAAGAGAGAGAGCTCTTGCCGTTTCGGTTATGAGTGGTGCTTTTTTGCTAATGGCAAGTTTGTCAAAAAAGAAAAGAAGACAACGACATTGGTGGTATACTAATCTATTTAAAAAACAGAATGGTAGTGAAATTGTGATGGCAACAAATAAGCGGTCAATATAAGAATTTTACTCGAATGTCAGAGTTTATTTGTCAAGTCTATTTAATATAAAAATAATAAATTTTAATATCAATTTATATTTTATATAATTTTTTTTTTTATTAAACCCGATCCTTTGAAAATATTTGATAATTCTTCATTTATTGATAACTGATATTAAAATTTACTTAAAAAATACTATATAAAATCATCATAGGCCTATATTTTAAGGAAATAATATACATATAATTAACCTTCCTGGTCTCTGAGGGACATAGAAGATGATAATATTAAAAAAAAATATTTAAATAATGATTTAGAGAAGACTTATAAAGGCTAAAAGTAGGTCTATTTTATATTTTGCTCGCGAGCTGCTCGCGGCACCGCAGCGCGCCGTCCAAATCTGAGCCGCGAACCATCAAAGGGTTTGTCGAAAAAGCCGACAAGAGATGGATCGCGGCGAGCAGCTCGCGAGCGACTCTCGAGCAGCTCGCGAGCATCTCAAAACCCGTACACATCTAACGAACATGGTGCTCGCGAGCGGAGCAGAGCGCAGGTGTGTACGCACCCTTAGATATACAAAATATAAATATTTTCCCATGTTTATAAATTTTACATCTTGAATTCAAATGTACCGTACTGTCGGAAACTAAATATATGTCAACACAAATAATCTGGCGTGACAAGCACAGAACACACAACTTTCGATTACCAAAGGTAAGAAAAAAGTTGTGTGCTGTGCGAACAGTCACACCAGATTTTTTAATAATTGGACCCTGTTATGCATTAGTGTGTCAAGCGCCAAAAAAAATTAAAAATTGATTTAAGCACGGAATATTGTTTCAAATGCTATAATTAATAGTATTTTTTATGAAAGATGTCCTAAAAAAATTTATATTTAATGTTACTTGCACAATTGACAAAAAAAAATTATATATAATCCAATGAAAACAAAAAACTTTAATGTTAATTTTCTCAAAACTCGGTAGCTGGCGCTTGACACACTAATGCGTAACAGGGTCCAATTAATTACAAGATAACCCTTGATAACGGCATTTAATTTTCAGAGTGTTCTGAACATTCCACTTTCCTAGAATCAAGTGTCGAATTCACATCAATAGACACAAATTTGTCCCCTCGGTATTATGAATCCAGCAAATTATAGATTATTATATCAGAACAAAAAAATTAATTTTCTTATTTTTTATATGTTGAAAAAAAGAGAGAGAGGGGGGCGATATTTATGTGGTCGTCGGCGACGTTCTTATCGCCTGAGGGTCCCAAGACAACAAAACAGCAGTCGTTTTTATTTATTTTCATTTTTATGCCCTTGACAATCTTGCCCATTTATCAAAGACTCGAGCCCCAGCCCGGAAGGGTATTTATAAAATGACCCATACGGGTGGGGCATCACACGCCCCATTAAATCCCGGAGATGGAAGCAAAATCAGGTAACATCCGGAATGTTCGCTATTCTATCTCTCTATTGACAAGAAAAATACAATTAATTTTTATTATAGAGAGTGAAGATAATAAGAAAAGAAGAAGGAATTAATGACTTCTTCCCCCTTTCTCTAAAAAGCCATCGACATTTTTCACTTCACTTAGAAACTGAATAGATTTTCACTACATTAAATCTAAAGTTATTTAATCAAAAAAGTGAAGAAGAACTCAACATATTTCGCCCCCCCCCCCCAATTTCTTTTTGCTTTGAAATAACAATAACAACAATACGGGCAATTATTTATTTACGGCCCGCCTTCATCAGATCGATCTTTATCCAATACATCAAATCCCTGATCTTTCATAGGGAAAAAATCTGGTGCGACTGGTCTCACAGCACTCTTACCTTCAGTAAGAGAAAGGTGTGTTTTGTGCTTGTCACACCAGATTTTTGTGCCGGTATATACGTATTTAGTTTCTGCCAATATATAGACCTCTATATATTTTTTTTTTTTAAACATTCACACTTTTTTCTCATTTATACTCACACTCACACACACATTCACACAGTCTTTTCGGCAACTTGGGCCATATAAGATTTTGACGATAACCGTTGTAATGATTATATCTATTGAGGGTTCAGACATTTCTATTTAAGCCACCTGGCATCCAAATGACTTAAATAATATCATCGGACTGCCTGGGGTTCGAACCCGCGACGTATGGTATAGGAGGTAGGAACGCTACCCACTACGCCACACCCGGGGGCAAGAAAATTATTATTATTATTCCATTCCTATTCAGTGCCTACTTGGGGATTTACTTACATTCATGGAATACACAAATGCAAAGAATACATAAATATTTCTCTATACATTTCCTATGGGAGAAATCTTAACTTTAAGAATTAATAATTCAAAAAAATATAGGGATTTCGGGATGAAAATAATTTTCCTGTAATCCCGAGAAGGTCCTCTTTTTGCATATAAAATTTCATTTCAAAATTTCAACGGGAAGTTGCCTAAATAGAGCGTGACAGACAGACGGACATTAGCTAATTATATATATATAGACTTCGGCGGGCTTCGCATGCACATGAAAAGGTATCAAATCTTTATCAGGGTCAAAATTGAGTTTTCTGAACAGAACAGCCGGTATTTTTAGAATATGTTTATCATTTTTTTTTTTTTTTTTTTTTTTTTTTTTTTTGGAAAATATGAATTTTTAAAATTTTGGTTATGAAAAACCTAGTGTTGAGAAAAATGAGCATAAAGTTTGTTTTTTCAATTTTTTTAATATAAAATACATCGATTTTGATGAATCGAGAGAGAACTAGAGAATCGGAATCAGTAAAAAAAAAAAAAATGGTGTGACTGTTGCACAGCACACAACTTTTTCTTACCTTCGGTAATCGAAAGTTGTGTTCTGTGCTTGTCCCACCAGATTTTTCGTGTCGACATATATTTAGTTTTCGCCGATATATTAGAATTTATAAGTATGGGAAAATATTTATATTTTGTTACCATGGCAACCATTTCTCCTATCCTTCCTATGAAGTACAAGAGTAAAGTAGCCTTCAGGATATTTCAATGGCAAAATGAGAATATACAATACATTTTAAAGAGAATCTAAAAAAATAATTTAAAGGAGGTATATAGCTGAGTGTTGATAATCAAATAGGAAGAATAAATGAGCAAGCAGCTAGTTATATTTCAATTTATTAACAAACTAGTGTCGACGTTTCGGTCACGTATTGTAGCCTTGAATATGGTCCCATACGTGACCGAAACGTCGGCCCTGGTTTGTTAATAAATTGAAATATAACTAGCTGCTTGCTCATTTATTCTTCCTATTTGATTAAAAAATAATTGATTTTTGAATTTTAATCAAAATCATTGGAGCGACTTGATGAGAAAATCGAAAAAAACTGAAAAAGTACATCAGTAAAGTACTAGTACTCCGATTTCGTCTAAAAGATCATTTTCACGGTCTAGGAGCTGACAAAACCTAAATATAAAATTCCTACCTTCTAGCTGAATTCATTCATGCTTAAAATTAAACACACCCCCCCCCCACACACACACAGAGAGACAGACCATGTCGCGAAAACCTTTTTTGGACTCAGGGGACCTCAAAACCTGTAAACAAAATCTCGACATCGAATTTTCGACATGAATCCAATACTTTCTCTCTATATATATTAACATATATAGAGGTAAGAGAAAGTAAAAACGTGTACTTCTATCAAAATTCCAACATTTTTTTTTTTAATTAAAGGTATTTTTCGGCACCTAAGGCCATTCAGACCCCATCCATATTTATTTCAAATGATCTGTAGTCAAATCAAACTTTTCTCGCTTGGGACGGGAGACGAACCCGGAACCCCGGCGTGAGAAGCTAGTATCTTCTCTCTGAGTCACGGGCTAAAATCTCAACCAATACTTTCTCACTATACAGTATATTAGCATATACAAACATCGATCTTATTTCAATGAGCTAAAAAGTTTGACGTTTTCTTATTACTTTCTCTTACCAATGTATATATATAAATATATATAGAGAGAAAGTATTGGATTCATGTCAAAAATTCGATGTCGAGATTTTGATGGATCTTCACGTTTTGAGGTCCCCTGAATCCAAAAAAGTGGTTTTTGCGACATGGTCTGTCTGTGTGTGTGTGTGTGTGGGTGTGTGGGTGTGTGTGTGGGTGTGTGTTCAATTTTAAGCATGAAGGAATTGAGCTACAAGGTTGAAATTTTATATTTAAGTTAAACACCCCCGGGACCGGAAAAATAAGCTTTTAATCAAAATCGGCCAAAGAGTACTAGTACTTTACTGATGTACTTTTTCAGTTTTTTTCGATTTTCTCAAAATTTGCTCCAACGATTTTTTATTAAATTCAAAAATCAATTATTTTTTAGATGCTCTTTAAAATGTATATTCTCATTTTGCAATTGAAATCTTCTGAAGAACACTTTACTCTTGTACTCCCTAGAAAAGATAGGAGAAATGGTTGCTATGGTAACAAAATATAAATATTTTCCCACACTTATAAATTTTACATCTGAATTCAAATGTTCCGTACTGTCGGGAACTAAATATATGTCGACACAAAAAATCTGGTGTGACAAGCACAGAACACAACTTTCGATTACCGAAGGTAAGAGAAAGTTGTGTGCTGTGCGCCAGTCACACCAGATTTTTTTTTTTTGATTGAATTAAAAAGAAAGTCTTTTTTTTATTCAAGGTGTTGTTTGTAATATCAGATCAATGACTGCTTTTTGTTTGGTTGCCTTTGCTACGTTCTTCTTCATTTTATTTATCCTTTTTTTTTCCTAAGAGAATTTTAATTTTAAAATCCCATTTGAATTTCCTTTTATATTTTATCTCTCTCTCTCTCTCTCTCTCTCCTTTTACTTTCTCGTACCCTATATGGGTGATTCTTTTACAAACCGAACACTTTCTGACCGACATGTTTTTGATTTGACTGAAAATTTTTTTACGGGTTCTATATCGAAAAAAAAGATAGCCATCCGCGAGGATTTTCTTTTTTCTTAAATATTTTGGGAAATAGAGAGGGTCGAAAATGTGAAAATTGATGATTTTCTGCTTAAACGCTCACTTTTAAAAATTCATATCTCTGGTTCTATTTAAGCTAGAAAAAAACTTTTTTACCATTTTAAAGCTAAAAGAGTGAACTTTAAGAAAAAAATTGTTCCACCAAAATTTATTAAAGGTTTCACATTGTTATCAACAATTGAAATCTTTAAATCGATTTTTAACAATGGGGCCCCAAATGTATTACTTTTTTATTATAACCATCGCATTCTACGTAAAATTCTATACCGATAACGGTTTTTTAATCGATGGAGAATCAATTAGTACTATTGAAAAAAACTCCCGCCAAGTACTCTCATGCGGTAAAATGACGTCATATCAAAAAAAAGAAAAGAAATTTCGGGGGTATTGAACCACTCTTTCTAAAACTATATTTAGATTTAATGGAGCTTTTATGGTCTTGTAGCTATGCGTTGCACAAGTAGGGCTATTTTTCGATTTTTTTTTGCCTAAAAATGAGGTTTTCAAGAAAAAAACTAATTTTCGAGTTAATTACTCGGGATTTTTTTATTCATTCTATTAGAGTTTTTCTTCCTGCACAAATCGACATCTCATTTAGTCTGATCTGATTAGCCGTTCGGAATCTACAGGGGTTTAAACTTTCAAATTAGAATTTACCGCAGCGCGGTAAAATAAAATGATAGGAAAAAAACAAATGGTGAAATCTTTTGCTGAAAACTCATTCTTTTTAACCGTATACTCCCCATAATTATACCTCTTAAGACAGAGGAGATATTCAAGCCGATAAACTTTTTCGTGCATGTCCTAGCGCAAAAAGTTTATCGGCTGAATACTCCTCTGTCTTAAGAGGTATAATTATGATGAATATACGGTTAGAAAGATTGAGTTTTCAGCAAAAGATTTCACCATTTATTTTTTTCCTATCATTTTTATTTTACACGCGCTGCGGTAAATTCTAATTTGAAAGTTTAAACCCCTGTAGATTCGAACGGCTAATCAGATCGGACTAAATGAGATGTCGATGTGCAGGAGAAAAATCTAATAGAATGAATAAAAAATCCCGAGTAATTAACTCGAAAATTAGTTTTTTTCTCGAAAAACCTCATTTTTAGGCAAAAAAAAATCGAAAAATAGCCCTACTTGTTGCAACGCATAGCTACAAGACCATAAAAGCTCCATTAAATCAAATATAGTTTTAGAAAAGTGGTTCAATACCCCCGAAATTTCTTTTCTCTTTTTTGATATGACGTCATTTTACCGCATGAGATACTTGGCGGGAGTTTTTTCAATAATTACTAATTGATTCTCCATCGATTAAAAAACCGTTATCAGCATAGAATTTACGTAGAATGCGATGGTTATAATAAAACGTAATACATTTGGGGCCTTATTGTTAAAATCGATTTAAAGATTTCAATTGTTGATAACAATGTGAAACCTTTAATAAATTTTGGTGGAACAATTTTTTCTTAAAGTTCACTCTTTTAACTTTAAAATGGTAAAAAAAGTTTTTTTCTAGCTTAAATAGAACCAGAGATATGAATTTTTAAAAAGTGAGCGTTTAAGCAGAAAATCATCAATTTTCACATTTTCGACCCTCTCCATTTCCCAAAATATTTAAGAAAAAGAAAATCCTCGCGGATGACTATCTTTTTTTTCGATATAGAACCCGTAAAAAAATTTTCAGTCAAATCAAAAACATGTCGGTCAGAAAGTGTTCGGTTTGTAAGAAATCACCCATATATGAAATATATGGGAGAGAAAGTATTTGCGATCATGTCAAAAATTCGATGTCGAGATTTTGATGGATATACATGTTTTGAGGTCCCCTGAGTCCAAAAAAGTGGGTCCCGCAAATTGGTCTGTGTGTGTGTGTGTGTGTATGTGTGTGTGTGTGTGTGTCTGTATGTGTGGACAGATTTTTTAGCATGAAGGAATTGAGCTACCGGATTGAAATTTTATATTTAACTTAGGTACCTTCCCACACGCTCAAAATAAGCTTTTTGAACAAAATCGGCCAAAAAGTACTAGTACTTTACTGATGTACTTTTTCAGTTTTTTTTCGATTTTCTCAAAATTCCCTCCAAGGATTTTTTTTTAAAATTCAAAAATCAATTATTTTTTAGATGCTCTTTAAAATGTATATTCTCATTTTGCCGTTGAAATCTTCTGAAGACCACTTTACTCTTGTTCTTCATAGGAAAGATAGAAATGGTTGCCATGGTAACGGAATTTAAATCTTTTTCTTTTTATTAGATTAAAAATCTGGTGTGACTGGCGCACAGCACACAACTTTCTCTTACCCTTCGGTAAGAGAAAGTTGCGCACTGTGCTGGTCACACCAGATTTTTTGTGTCGAGATATATTTAGTTTCCGATAGCACCTTAGTTTCAAACTTTGATTTTAAATGTTGACTGCTTCAAATAAACTATGGTTATTTTTCAAAATTTTAATCTCATATTTGGACATTTTATACACAATATAGAATCGTAAATAAATACAAAATTTCATAAGAATTGGAAAAAAAAATTTTAAATGCGTAAAAAGTTCCAAAGGGGACCCCCTTTTGAATCGAAATTAACATAAAAATCCCTATAGGAAATTAACATTGTTTCTATGCGAAGATAAGGTGGAAAGGGAATTTAAAAAGAGTAGAGACAGACGATAATGTTTGCAAGTGAGAGAGAGACATATATGTTTTCTTTGAAACAATTAAAGACACAAATAAATTTTAAAAAAATGGGAATTTAAATAATAATTGATTTTTAATCTAATAAAAAGAAAAAGATTTAAATTCCGTTACCATGGCAACCATTTCTATCTTTCCTATGAAGAACAAGAGTAAAGTGGTCTTCAGAAGATTTCAACGGCAAAATGAGAATATACATTTTAAAGAGCATCTAAAAAATAATTGATTTTTGAATTTTAAAAAAAATCCTTGGAGGGAATTTTGAGAAAATCGAAAAAAACTGAAAAAGTACATCAGTAAAGTACTAGTACTTTTTGGCCGATTTTGTTCAAAAGCTTATTTTGAGCGTGTGGGAAGGTACCTAAGTTAAATATAAAATTTCAATCCGGTAGCTCAATTCCTTCATGCTAAAAATCTGTCCACACATACAGACACACACACACACACACACATACACACACACACACACACAGACCAATTTGCGGGACCCACTTTTTTTGGACTCAGGGGACCTCAAAACATGTATATCCATCAAAATCTCGACATCGAATTTTTTGACATGATCGCAATACTTTCTCTCCTATATATTTTATATATAGGCTAAGAGAAAGTAAAAATCAATTATTATTTAAATTCCCATTTTTTTAAAAATTTATTTGTGTCTTTAATTGTTTCAAAGAAAACATATATGTCTCTCTCTCACTTGCAAACATTATCGTCTCTCTCTACTCTTTTTTAAATTCCCTTTCCACCTTATCTTCGCATAGGAACAATGTTAATTTCCTATAGGGATTTGTATGTTAATTTCGATTCAAAAGGGGGTCCCCTTTAGAACTTTTTAGGCATTTAAAATTTTTTTTTCCAATTCTTATGAAATTTTGTATTTATTTACGATTCTATATTGTGTATAAAATGTCCAAATATGAGATTAAAATTTTGAAAAATAACCATAGTTTATTTGAAGCAGTCAACATTTAAAATGCAAGTTTGAAACTAAGGTCCTTTCCGGAAACTAAATATATCTCGACACAAAAAATCTGGTGTGACCAGCACAGTGCGCAACTTTCTCTTACCGAAGGGTAAGAGAAAGTTGTGTGCTGTGCGCCAGTCACACCAGATTTTTTTTTTAATTAAATATGTCTTCTTGTTTTTCATCTTATCTTTTTTGTTTTTCATGAAATTACATATTTAATTTTATACCAGTAAATTAAAATTGTCACCTTCCTTCACTACATATGAACAAAACGGTATAAAATACACACGCCTGGGATATTTTTGTTTTCTTTCTCAATTGACCTCAGGATTTTAATCATTCTTAACGTTTTAAGACCAAATTGTGTAATTTAGTGTCTAAATCAGTGGTGCTCAAACTTTTCTAGTTACGACACATCTCGCATTTTTACTTTCTCTTACCCAGTGGCGGATTAATGCAATTTTGTCGGGGGGGGGCGGTTTTTTTTTATTTTTTTTTATTTAAGGACTTTGTCGGCATCTATGGCCATTTAGACCCCTTTCCTATTTATTTAAATTAATTGGTAACAAATTCAATTGAAATTAAAGAGAGGAAATCGTAATTTCTTTAGATTACTAGTTTTTATAACTGTTTGAATTTCTTCTCGGGGGGGGGGGGGGCGATCGCCCCCTCGCCCCCCCCCCCCTTTAATCCGCCCCTGCTCTTACCCTATATATGAAATATATAGAGAGAGAAAGTATTGCGATCATGTCAAAAAATTCGATGTCGAGATTTTGATGGATATACATGTTTTGAGGTCCCCTGAGTCCAAAAAAGTGGGTCCCGCAAATTGGTCTGTGTGGGTGTGTGGGCATTTTGGCCATGAAGGAAATGACCTAGGAGGTTGAAATTTTATATTTAAGTTAGGCACCTTCCGAACACGTGTTAATAAGCTTTTAAACAAAATCGGCCAAAAAGTACCAGTAGAGTTTTTTCGATTTTCTCAAAATTAACTTCAACGATTTTGATTAAAATTCAAATATCAATTATATTTTAGATGCCCTTTAAAATGTATATTCTCATTTTGACATTGAAATCTTATGAAGACAACTTTACTCTTGTAAAATCAAAGAGTGTGAATGCAGTCCAATAATAATATTAAGTATAACGCTATCTCGTAGTTTCTTTCTTGGACAGGATGTTATGAAGATGTTCTGAAGATGGCTGTTGAGTTGGGTGTAGAACTAATAAATTATTAAAAATTTTAATAATTTTTTGATTATATATACATACCATCCGTAAATCCTGTTCAAAAGAGAAACTACGAGATAGCGTTATTCTTAATTTACTCTTGTACAGTACTTCATAGGAAAGAGTTGCTATGGTAACAAAATATAAATATATTTTCATAACTTATAAAATTTACATCTCTCGAATGTACCGTACTGTCGGAAACTAAATATATGTCGCTACAAAAAATCTGGTGTGATAAGCACAGAACACATTACCGAAGGTAAAAGAAAGTGCTGTGTGACCATCACACCAGATTTTTTCTCATTAAAACAAGCTCAAAGAAATAATTTTCTCTATTTAAAATTTGATTGAAATTTCTTTAATAGCCATTAATTGGCTTTAAGATGAGACGGGAATGTCCCTTTTGATTGTTTGATTGGCTGGGAATTGAGCGAGTGAGAGAGGAAGAGAGAGAGAGAGAGAGAGAGGATGTCATCCTTAATGCATGCTATGCTAAGGCCCTTAGCTTAGGTAATGTAATGCATGCCTCTCTCTGTTTGGGATCAAGAGACAGACCCTAATTGGTCGGCAACCTATACGTCCGTCCGTCTACTGGGAGGCCTCGAACATGATACTATTATTATTATTATTATTATTATAATTCTATTACACTGGCTGCTTGTTGAAAAAAAATCTGGTGTGACTGGCGCACAGCACACACATTTCTCTTACATTCGGTAATCGAGTTCTGTTCTGTGCTTGTGTTTTTTGTGTCGAGATATATATTAAAATTCAAGATGTAAAATTTATAAGTATGGGAAAATCATTTATATTTTGTTACAATAGCAACCATTTCTCCTATCTTTTCTATTTTACAAGAGTAAAGTGGTCTTAAGAAGATTTCAATAGCAAAATGAGAATATACATTTTAAAGAGAATCTAAAAAATAATGGATTTTTGAATTTTAAACAAAATAGTTGGAGCGAATTTAGAGAAAATCGAAAAAATACTGAAAAAGTGCATCAGTAAAGTAGTATTCTTTGGTCGATTTTGATCAAAAGCTTCGTGTCACGTCCCATAGGGGTGCCTAACTTAAATATAAAATTTTAACCTCTTAGCTCTTTTCAATCTTGAGATATTTTGTTCCCACACGTGTATATCCATCAAAATCTTGACATCGAATTTTTGACATGAATCCAAAACTTTCTCTCTATATATATTAACATATATAGAGGTAAGAGAAAGTAATAAAAAATAATAATTAAAAAAAAAAAAATTATTATATTATTTACTAATTATTGTATTATTATTAATATTATTAAATTTCAATATTTTTTGGTTTTTAATAAGTCTATTATTTTAATCTTCTCTGCACACAATATTATAATTTTATTTATTTATGAATTCAAATTCTCCAGGTATTCTATTTATTTATTATATACTAGTTGATTTAAATTTTATATTTATATACTATCTGAGATCAGAAACCACTAATCCTTTTGATTTTTTAGGTTATCTCTATAATACCAACCTCCCAGTCACGGAGCCAATGACGTCATAGAACTGTTTTTATTTTATTTCATAATTTCGAATTAATGCATTTCAAGATAATATCATTTTTATTAAATTAAATAACCAAATTAATTTTTTTCAAGCAACATTATTCATTTTAGGTGTTATCTAATAATTTCAAAATTCATTTGTGAAAAAACCCAATTTATTAAAAAAAATCCTACGTCATCATTTTATTTTATTCAAATGCAACGATTTACTATAGGATTATACGTATAATTTAAATATCGATTTTATGAATGAAGGTAATTTCAACAGAAAAGGAATTTCCCTAACCTCACCTCACTATGTTATGTCGTATATTTAAATAGGCATATCCTATATAAGTGATTTATAATAGGGAATTGGAGCCCTGGACAATGCAGATCCTTGACTCTCTCTCTCTCTCTTTGATAATGGATAGCGTGCTTGCTTGTCTTTTTAAGGGGGGGGGGGGGGGGTTCCTCTTATTTATGGCTAGAGAGAGTAGTACCGATGGATTTGGAGAGAGAGAGAGAGAGAGAGGTACTAGTACTACTACCTCCTTCCTGGATGGCTGTGTTTAATTAAGTTTACACGAACACCGCCCGTGTTATCTAAATAGATTATTCATTCACTCTCTCTCTCTCTCTCTCTCGCTCTCAAGGAACACATTCGTCGTCCTTTGAATTGGAGCACACATGTGCCAATTACTCACTCTCACTTACTGATTAAAATGAATTTTCTTAACGATTAATCTCAAAAGTCTAAATGATTATTCATAGTTAGAAAATAAAAAAATATTACCTTGAATATTGAAATCTCTTCAACAATGTTTTTGTTTTCCTCTTCACCCTTCAGGTTCTGTGCAAAAACATTTTGTTTCGCCATAAGAGAAAGAGAGGAGGAGCTGAAATAACAACAACCTCTGAAGAAGGGTTTTTGCGATCCCTCACAAATGAATTTTGGGATTAGATTTCACCTAAAATGAATAATGTTGCTTTGTAGTTAGAAAAAAATTCATTTAATTATCTCGAAATGCATTAATTCATAAATTATGAATTAAAATAAAAACAGGCCTATGACTTAATTTGCCCCCGTGTGACTGAGAGATAACCTAAAAAAATCAAAATATCTGGTGGTTTCTTTTCAATAAAAAATTTTAATCAACTAGCATATACATAATAAATAAATAGAATACCTTGAGAATTTGTTTTCATAAATAAATAAAATATTGTTTGATTATATGGCCTCAAATGCAGAGAAGATAAAAAAGAGAGACTTATTTAAAAAATCAACAATACTGAAATTTAATAATAATAACAATAATTAGTAAATATTCAATAATATAATAATTGTAATTATTTTTTAATTTTTCTTTGACAATTAAATAAAACCATTGTAAAAAACATTATTAATATTAATTCTTATAAAATTTATTTAATTAATAATAAAAATTCGGAATATTTGTCATGGGAAATTAATTTTTTTTTTTTTTTAATAAATTTCTGGTGTATCAACAAACACCACAGTGTGTGTGTTGTGGACCAGGTCTATCTTATTTTACATTTTTGAAAAAAAGCACAAAGGAGTTTGAGAATACATCATTCAGCATACATAAAAAATAAAAAAGCCCTAAAATAATGTGAAATTAATTAATTCAGACTGCAAATAAATTAAGCAAATTTAATTTTGTTATTAAGAATTAAAATAAAAAAGAAATAAAAAATTCGAGGCGATCAAATAAAAGTTCCACTTTAATAAGTAGAAGATTCTATAAAGAATAATTAATTAAATTCAAAGAGTTGCAAATTAAATTGAATTTAAAGGGATGTAGAATATATATATATATATATATATATATAGGTTAATGTTTACTTTTATTTGTTGAAATGAGAATAAATGCACACATATCCTATATTCATTTCATCGCTAAACCGAATTGACCTGATCTAACACTATCTTATTTTATATTTTTTCTCTGATAAACTCATCTAAAAACGTTCTACCAGTTAATTTAATAATGCCAAAAAAAAAAAAAAAAAAATCAAAATCAAAATATTGATAGCATCTCGTAGAGTGATCAATCTTGATATATCAAATTGACGCTCTCCAGATGTTTGTCATTTTTAAAAGGATAGATAGAAAAAGATTTAATCAATAAATTGATGGGAAAAATTTTTGCAACAAAAAAAAAAAAAAAATCAGGGGAGTTGGAGAGAGGGAAAATATAGCAACAATTTATCTAACTTCTCTCTCCATTTATCTATCTATCTATCATACTCTTTATCAATTTGATTTTTCGCCACCCATTTTTATTTTTAATGTCATATCGATTTAAAAAAAAAATAAAGATGGTACTTTTTAAAAATAAATTTTTAATAAGTTAATTAAATCTTTTTTTTATTGTTGAGCTTTAATTAAATCCTAAATTTATTATTATATTGTTTATTGTTGTGATATTAAAAAAAAAAATGGCGGCGACGCGCTCACCTCAAAACAAAAATCATTTTTAAAATTAAATTACAATAAATTTAAATACTATTGTTGCATATCATTTTATTCAGAAAAATAGCATCTTTCAGATTATATAGAAGAAACGATATGTTATTAATAAAAAAAATTTTAAAATAGAGACAATTGCATACTTTTCACTGATAAACTAATAAAAAAAATTAACCCTTGATCGGTGTAGTTGAATTGTTGTTCATAAATGATTATCATTTAGTGATAAATATGTGACATATCAATTCTTTGAGGGAAAAAAATCGGTGCACAAAACAAGATTGATGTTGTTTTTGTAAGCAACAAAACGGACCAATTGATAAGTAGCTAAAGAATACATTTTTTTTTTCTTTTTTTAGAGAGACAAGTGACATTATCTATCTTTTTCGGACACACACACACACACCACAATTTGAAGAGAATAAATTTCCCCTTTAAATAATTTGCATGCTGCCTTTTCGTGCTTGTATTCTTGGCATGTACCATCGATAAATCCTTCGCTGGTCATTTGGGAGGATAGTCTCGCCTTATCGCGTGACGTCACCATTATTGAATGTCTAACGAACCCTCTAATTGACCAGATTTAGTGTGTGTGTGAGTGTGTCTAATTAAAAGCAAGCAAAGGTCCCTCAACTTGGTCTTTTTGTGTGCTTCATTGCCTCCTCACCTCCAGAGGGGTAGGGGTAATTCCCTAGTCGTTAATTAATACTTACTCTTTTCCTTTTCTTATGTGAAATATCTTCTTTCTAAAAAAAAAAAAAAAAAAAAAACTTTAAGTCTGAAACTTATTAAAGTTTTTTTTTTTTATTTTTTCACACCACATAATTTAAAAATTTTCTCTCTTTTATGTTCAATGATCATTTTTTTCTTTTCCCTATTAAAAGAGTGGGATCTTTAAACCTATCGTTATAAGTCTAAAATTTTATCTTTTACTTGCCAGCTTGTATAGTCTGATCACGAGTTCATCGGGTGGCAAATAATGTATAGAGAATTTATATTAATTTTATTATTTAAATACCTCCTTGACTCATTTCAAATCAAATGAAAAAAAAAGCAAACTTGTGGGGTCGTAGGGATCCCCGGCAGGAACGAAGTTCCTCACGCCTTTTCTTCAACTCAGATATATATTATATTAATATGAATATTATTTAAAAAATGACTGGTCTCACAGCACACAACTTTCTCTTTATTAGTTAACTAAAATTTAAAAGAACAAATCAAAGAGAAAAATCTCCTATTTACAGGATGGTCAGAATAGAAGAGGAAAACAATATTGTCATTAAAAATAAAATAATAGTCTGAAGATAATTCCAATCTAGAATTGGAAACGTCATTTATGTTTTCATTAAATGGACCGTTTATTTTGAAAGTGGTGCAAGTTCATTTATTTATTTTTTTTTTTTTTAATAAGATATCACATAATTTATGCTTAAATTAATGTAAATTTTCTATATATAACTAGCTAGTGGCAAATTTCTAAAAATTCACCTTGTTTGGTACAATTAAAAATTGATGGGTCGGTAAATAGATTTATTAATAAACAGATATGCTAACCTTTCATTTTCTCGAAACAATAGAAAATAGACTTACACCATTTTCAAAATAAACGGTTCAAATAAAGATTTATCGAAAAAATATCCATTTTTGTTATTTTCTTCATAAAAATAAAATTATTATTAGTTTTTTAAAAGGTAAGGAAAAAAATAAAACAGATAAAAATTTAATTTAATCTTTATCTAATTTTTAATTGTTGTCGACAACAGACGCAAATCGCGTGTTTCATCAGGACAATCGGTAGATGGTACCAGGTATATCCCATCTGTATTTTACTAACTACCGATTGTCCTGAGGAAGAAAGCGATTGGGTCCGAAACGTCTGTTGTCGAAATTAAAAATTATATAAAATTAAATTTTTGTCTGATTTCTTTCCTGGCTTCCATTTGAAAATTTCAACGTTTCAGTCACTATTTCTGTAGCTTTTGTATTTTTTCACTTTGAAAAAACGTCATCTAAGGAACTTGATTTATTTCACTTTGAAATAAAGTACTTTTTTGTTAAAAATTTTAAATTATGCAATGAAAATGAAAAGGGGGCGATGGGTGATAGACAACCTCCCAAGGACGGATACAAGGGGGGGGGGAGTAAAGGGGGTAATTACCCCCCCCCCCGAGTTTCGAAAAAAATACCTTTTTTTCGCAAAAAAATTTATTTTTAATGTAAAATTTTTAAAATTAATACTTAAAAATTTGATGTGTATTTATATTCTGGCAAACAAGTACAGAATGCTCCTTTAAATTACCGAACCCCCCCCCCCCCCGAGAAACACCTCTGGATCCGCCCTTGCAACCTCCAGAAAGGGGCGATGGGCCAAAAAAGGTTGGGAACCACTGGTATAGATAAATAAAATAAAATTTAATTCTCTTGTAAATAATAAGGTATTATTTTATTATTATTATTATTATTATTATTAGGTATGATAATAAAAAGAAAAGTCTCACTTTAAAGAAATTACCCAATAATATATTTGATGTGGTGCGGCCCTCCAAAGGCGGGCTTTCAATCTATAACAAGATTAACAAACAATCTCTAGCCAGGGAATAATTATTCAAAAAAAAAAAAAAAAAAAATGTTTTATTTCCAATCCGTGATCAAATTCTAAAAGGCATTAAATAATAATAGATATTATTATACATTCAAGCAAGATCTGCTCTTTCATTCGCTATTAGCCATTTCAGTGAAGCGAAGGGGATGGGGGGGGGTGGGGAGAGTAGATAAATGGTAGAGGGTTGCGAGGAGAAGTAGTTAACGATAAAAGCAATATGAATATATAATACAATCTTGATAGAGAGAGAGAGCAGTGCATTACCAGATTAAATAAGTAACCTATATAGCGTACAAGTATGATTGATTTTGTGTCTTTATGAAGGAATAACGAGATGATAATAAAAATCTTTCAAATTAGATGAAGCTCAGGAAGATTTTTTATAATATTCAATAGTTTTAATAGAAAAATTATTTGATGTTTCCATTTTTTTTTTTTTTTTTTTGTGCAACATCTTCCAGGTGATTTATTTTTCTGAATACTGTGCCTAAGTCAAAGAATCTTTAGGGTATCATTTTCATTAGTTTGTCATAATTTTTTGCTGAACATTTTCTTTTTTCTAAAAATATAAATGGAAATAAACATCTATATATAATAATAGCGGAGTGTCCGTCTGTCTGTCTCTCCGTCCGTCCGTCCGTCTGTCACGCTCTGTTTGAGCAACTTCCCGTTGGAATTTTGAAACGAAATTTTGCAGTCTTATAAAGGACGTTATGGAGAGTCCCGGAAAAATACTCGGGTCCCGAAATTCCTATAACTTTTTGAGTTATTAATTCTTAAAGTTACGATTTCTCCCATAGGAAATGTATAGAGAAATATCTATGTATTCTTTGCATTTATATTAATATGCCCGCGGGGGGGGGGGGGGGGTTTGGTTGGGGGGTGGGGGGAATATTCTATGAATATAAACAAATCGTCAAGCAGGCACTGGATTGGAATACGTAGTAATAATTTTTTAGCCCTCGGGGCATGGCGTAGAGATTAGCGTGCTACTACCTCGTATACCAAACGTCGCGGGTTCGGACCCCAGGCAGTCCGATGATTTTATTTAAGCCATTTGGATACCAAATGGCTTAAATCTCCGGATTTTTTTTGAAATTTCATAATAAATTATATCACAAATCCGGAGAAAAATTATACAAAAAAAAGTTCGAAAAACGGCGCCCCAGTTGAGCTTCGCCCCCTTGGCCCTTAAAGGCTAGTTAGGCCGCTGGCGAAGCTCGCCGAAGGCGGGCGTCGCGGCTAGTATAAATATAATTAAAAACATTTTGAAGTATATAATATAAAATCCAATACTTATCTTTTAAATGACAATTTTAACGTATTTGAAAATATTGTAATATAATAGGGCTATATGGACCCTGTTATGCAATGGTGTGTCAAGTGCCAAAAAAAATTAAAAATTGAGTTAAGCACGGAATATTGTTTCAAATGCTATAATTAATAGTATTTTTTATGAAATATGTCCTAAAAAAATTTCTATTTAATGTTACTTGCACAATTGACAAAAAAAAAAAATTATATATAATCCAATGAAAACAAAAAACTTTATTGTTGATTTTCTCAAAACTCGGTAGGTGGCGTTTGACACACTATTGCGTAACAGGGTCCATATATAAAAATCACTTGATCATTTCATCGGTTGACTACCTTGCTCTCTAGCGGTTAAAAGTGTCAAAATCTCACTTGGGTAGCAATCGTGACGTCACACAATTTCAAATTCTCCCATTGGAGTGCCCCATTGGAGTCCCTCCCCCCTGATTAAGAGGTTTGGAGATGTAACAGATTATGTTTAGACCGGCCCGATGTCTAGCAGCAAGCTGGTTAATCATTTTATATCAAACCCGTGGGCACGTTTGTCGCGTGCGTGGTTTTGCTTCCACCTATATGGGAACGTAAATATTTTTTCTGGACTCTTTCTAATTGAGGAAGGACTCTCTTGTAGTTTATTTCTTTCAAAGAATCCACCACTACCATCCAGAGTACGGGATGTCAGAGCAACTTATAACCATATATCCTCTTATCAAAACATAAATCTTATGTTTTTATCGCAATCATGTATATAGATTCACATAAACTACCCCCCCCTCCCCCCTCTTATCTCTCCCTCTCTCTGATCGAAGCTTGGAATTCTGCTAAGGATCCTTCCTGTTCATGCAAATATACTCTCTAGAATTCGATGAGATTTTCTCATGAATGATGTATGACTGTATGCATGCATGCATGCATGTACATTTTGCCGCCACTCGATGCTCTAACAAACGTGACAGATATTCTGTGATTGATCAGTTGGTTGGAGAAAAGTGGGGGAGAGGGGGGAGGATTATTTCCTTTAGTTTCCTCCTCTTATCTTTGTTGACTTCTCTTGTTAATCTACCAATAGATCTCTCTTATTTTTTTATATCTTGACTGTGTAAATTTACAGGCGGGAAGTCTAAAAGCTTACTAAAGAACGTAATTGTATTTTAAATATTAATAAATATACAATGGTCATAGATCCTGAAGATGGGAGCGAATCGTTCCCGAAACGTCGGCGAAATAATTTGTATATATAAAGATGAAATGCAAAAAATATATGTATGTATTTGTTCTTACTATAACATATATTTAAGGCTAAAGCTCATCAGGTGGGGACTTAATTGTGGCGCTCACTGTACACTGTGCGTCAAAAATAACCTAACACTTTGTTTCTTCATACGAAGTCCTGTTCTAATCTATCTTAATGATACTGTAATTTAGGAAACATTTAATATGAAATATCTTATACATTTCTAAGTAAATTTAAAATACAATTTAAATAAAATATAGAAAAACATGTCAATTTTCAATTTGTAGAACAAATCAACTTTATTGTTAAGGCAGAAAAAAGTCTCAAACACATATAAAATTTAAATTTATTATAAAACAAAAATATATATATATATATAATAACAATTAAATAGGTTTATTAATTGAAGCTTGCAGCTACTCTCATCTACCAAGGTGTAGTAGGTGATATGGAAAATTAAAATTTTTTAAATAATCTAAGGTAAAAATGTGAGTTAAAATGAATACATAATTATATAACTAAAGAGTAAAACATATAATTTTATAGGTATACGAAAGAACTTGTGCCCTTGTTTTCAATAAAGCTGGCCATCTTTGGACATTTGATTTATATATTGTATGTTTCGGATAGTCTTTTTTAAGGTATGTTGATACACATTTTTCATTATATATATACATGCTTGTCTGTTTTGATAAATTTGAAAAATTTAACTGTGCACACTTATTATTCCTTGTATCAAATACTTTGTGATCTAATTGTTTTTAATAATGTATAGCAGGTGAACATAATATTATAATATGATATTTAATTGTAGGTCCTGAAGATGGAAAAATGGTTCCGAAAGTGATGATTATAATCCACTCGACCTAAAAAAGATAATAATAAAAAAGTTAAAATTATTTTAAAAAAATTTTAATTTTCCATATCACCGAGGAAAAAAAAATACTACACCTTGGTAGATGAGAGTAGCTGCAAGCTTCAATTATTAATTGTCAACCTCATCAACGAAACACATTCTTCAATTAAATATGTTTTTTTAATTAAGCTAGGTGTTTAGTTAACAAAAGCAAAAGTGGTAGTAAATACGTTTGTAATGCGTATTAAGTAATGATACAAAGAAAAAGATATTTTTATTTAATTTCTTTTCTAAAGTTCAAGAGTTCTTTAATAAGTTTTAATATGGTTAATTAAATAAAAAGAAAACCAAAGAGAGGTGAAATGAAATATATAGAGAATTGGTTCTACTCATCGGACGATGGGAGACAGCAAGGCAGAGGTTCCACGTTGATTGAAGATCTCTTTTCGTTATCGAATGGAACGAAAGAGCCGGGCGATGAATAGTGTCACCAAATTCAAGGGATGGAGACGGCTGAGTATATTTTTCACCCTTCCAGGAACAAATGGATAAGATGCAGGATGCATTGCCGATATACTGCCAGGGATGACTTGTTGTCGGCAGTGGAGAGTCCAAGAGATGTTCGAGAATGCACGCGAGATGAGTGCAATTCGACGAAGCAAAATGGAATGAATGCAAGAGAGAGGCGGGAAGCACACCAGTGCATGCAACGAACATGGCCAAGATATAAAAAATAGAAGGCTCATTTCGAGGGTAAAAAAAAATAAAAAATAAATAAATTGAAATTTGACAAATTTAAATGTCACTAAAATAAAATAATTTAAAATTCCCTAAATGTGGCGGATGTTTTAAAAACTGCCGTAACAATTATCTCGATATGTTTTGTTGGATATTAAGGTGCGCGTCTCGGGGTGCTAATTTTGGGACTTTCCAGCGGCCACAATTTAGAAGCTATCGACCTCAAATTTTTTTTAAATTAAAGCTATTTAAAATATCTACAACTTATAGAAGCCCTTTTTTGATTTTCGAAAAAAATTTTTTTTTTTAGATTAATCGCATTAAATAAAATATATTTTAAAAAAAGGAGCTCTATAAGTTGTAGATAATTAAATTAGTAATCATTCTGTTAAAGAATAATTAATTTTTTGCCTTTAATTAATTAGCTGGAAAGTCTAGAATTAAATGGAACAAGTTACGTGTTTTCCAATGGGGGGAACACTAACACCATCTGGTGCCGCCTCGAGTCAATCGTGCTTTAACGGTTTTTCAAGACGCGCACCTTAATTCAAAATTTTGTTTTTATAAGAATTTCCAATAAAATAAACAGAGAAAAATTGATATGAAAAGATTATTTTAAAATTTTAGAAATTTGGTGTTAATAAAAAAAAAATTTCGACATTTTAGTCTCTGTTTTATTTAAATTGTAATTATTTATTAAAATGATATGTATTTGTTTTAAATTTACTTAGAAATGTTTAAGATATTGCATATTAAATGTTTAATAAATTAGAGTATCTTTAAGATAAAATTGAAGAAACAAAGTGTTCCACTATTTTTGACGCACAGTGTATTTTGAGAATAATCGTTTTATGGACTCTTATGAAAATCTTGGACGCTTCTATTTCCACTCCAAAAGCACAAGTATTTATTGTTTAATAACCCAAAAATATAACACCCTCCTTAGCTTATTATAAAAGGATGTTAAATGTTGGAATTTAAGCAAGAACACCTGGAAAAAAATTGTGTGTGTGTGTGTGTGTGGGTGTCTAAAAAATCCTTTTTTTCAATCTTGGAATTAACTTCAGTCACAGCAAGCAGTAATAATCCCCTTTCTGAGCATGTACTTACTACTTTACTCTTCTCTTCTGCCCTTTCTTTTTTTTTATATATAATTCAAATTAATTTTATTTCGGAATTCAAGCAATTCATAACAAATCCAGTCTTGCATTAAATAAAACCTCTTCTTTTTTTTTAACGCCGTTTTTATTCTCTTTGTAAGTAAGTTCTTTGGGTGGTTTCTTCACTAATCAAGACCTGAATTAAAAACCCTTAAATAAAAGCTAATCCTAAATCAGGATAGAAGACTTTTTTTGACATTATTTTCTTCTGTTCGCTTAACTACTAATGTCACCATGAGCGTAACTAGGGAATTTGGCTGGGGGCACGAGCTTTCTGCCCCCCCCCCCGGAACCCTCCTAGTTACGCCCGTGGATCTCACATGTTTTGTTTTCTCTCATTATATCACATAATCCATTTTTACTTTCTCTTACCTCTATATATGTTAATATATAGACCAAGAAAGTATTATATTCAAGTCAAAATTCGATGGATATACACGTTTTGAGGGCCCCTAAATCCAAAAATGTAGTTTTCGCAACATGGTCTGTCTGTGAACAAAATATCTCATGATAATTGTGACTAACTTCATGGAAATGAGTGAAAATAGCGGGAAAAATTTGAATCTAACTTCACAGAAATGCCAACAGAAGGCGCTGACCTCGCTGTATATAAAAAGGCACTTAATAGACATGACAGTTAGTTCACTTGAGTCGGAGCAAGTGCACAGTACTTGATAACGGCTTCAAAATAAGCATTCGAAGCGTTGTACAGTATCTATATATTTTTAATGAATATTTAATACAAAAATGTGGTCTATGATTAAAAATTCCTCTAATAAAAATATCTCAAGAACGAAAAGAGCTAGGAGATTGAAATTTTATATTTAAGTTAGATACCCTACTGGAACGGGACACAAAGCTTTTGAACAAAATCGGCCAAAGAGTACTGATACTTTACTTATGTAATTTTTCAGTTTTTCGTTTTTTCAAAATTAGCTACAACGATTTTGATTAAAATTCAAAAATCAATTATTTTTTAGATAATCTTTAAAATGTATATTCTCATTTTTCCACAGAAATCTTTTGAATACCACTTTACTCTTGTACTTCATAGAAAAGATAGGAGAAATGGTTGCCATGGTAACAAAATATAAATATTTTCCCATACTTATAAATTTTACATCTTGAATTCAATTGTACCCTACTGTCGGAAACTAAATATATGTCGACAAAAAAAATCTGGTGTGACAAGCGCAGAATACCTTCAGTATACATGTGTGACCAGTCACAAGTGTTTTTTTTTTTTTTTTAATTTGTAACACTTTATAAACAAAGAAATGATTAATTATTACTCCTCTCAGTTCCCTCCTCTCCCCCCTCCCCTTCCTTCTTTACTCATGATTATACATTCATAGAGAGAGGTCTCCCATTCTCATCCTTCCCTGAAATTAGTGATTTATAGTGATAATAAACGTAGCGTGCAAACACACGAAATAATAATAATAAATCACATCAATGTATTTTGTTAATGAAGTTCAATAGTATTATAATAATAGTATATAAACACATAGATCGTTTGTTGTTATTCATTAAATATGTTTTCAATCTTGCATTGAATTTTCAACTATCTTTAATTGTGCCAATTGCTAATTTCTTAATTTTTAATTTTAAACTGGTAACCGTTGGCTCTAGTTGAAACATTATTCTTTAATAGGAGAATTAAATCCAAGATAACACAAAGTTTGTTTTTTTTTGTTTCAATAATTTATTTATTTAACCTTTTTGTTCGGATAGTAAGTCATAATACGTATAATCTAAATCTTTTTTTTTAAATAAAATTAAAAATTTGAATGCCAAAATTCCTTATTATTATTTAGTCGTGACCTATCAGAGTTTATAATTGTATTAAGTTAATAATTTAATTACCAAAAATAATAAATGAATAACTTTTGACTTGAGCAGTTTTTCACGTAATATAGATCTGGCAACATTGCATTTATCAACTATTTATTTTTAATCTTAAATGCCTTCCATTTTATTTTATTTAATATATTACAATGATTAATGCAAATCAGTTTAAACACAATGGACGATTCGCAAGAAAGAATATTGTAAAATGGAAAAAATATGTAACTGACAGCGAGAAATGAGTATTATTTTATG
>JAKCPI010004873.1:0-41421 GCA_023213315.1 Euborellia annulipes
TGCCAAAACGCAATTAAATGCAATCTAATGAAGTGTCTTGTTTATAGGCGCTCTATTAAGATTTTCCATCTCTATTCTTCTTAATGTTTCCCCTCCCCTATAATTCTTTCTTTTTCTTCTCTTTTTCATTAATTAAGAGTTGCATGACATTGAATTTTTTGACCCCATTTTTTATATTTTTAAAAAGGAGTAGTAGATCGATTACTTGAAACTTTATTTATTTTAAACAAACCAAATGAAAAATCTCATGCAATATATACTAGATAAAAAAATCTTATAAATTTAAATCAAAATAGATACTTTTTATGAAGATGGCCACCTATAATTTTATAATGAATCTCGTGTATATCATTTTTTTTGTGACTGATAAACGAGGTGGTGTGTTGCAGGGATGAAATTTAAGAAAAATTTTATTTCTAATTTGTAGAAGAATTTTTTTTTTTTCATTTGGTTGCTTGCAACTCTACCATCTTATATAGTTTTATAATTTAAGATATATAATAATAAAAGCTCAGTCTGTTGCATTCAGAGGCCTAACTACAATGATTGGCGCCCCCATTTTTATCGAAAATTTGCTCTGAATTGACCCTAATTTTGAATTTTCAACATTATTTTAAGGCGTCATCCCTTAAAAATATGCAGATAGTTCAAATATATAGAAATATTCCAGTTTTAGTACAATCTTTTCAACAATACTTAACGAAATTATGAACAAAATAGTTATTAGAGTCAGGTTTCAGCGCTATATATATACACCCAAGGAAAGCTCCAACTTCTAAGGCATTTATCATAACATTTTCTTTTGACTTTGATAACTATTTTTTGTTTATAATTTCGTTAATAATTAACCGATTTGCACGAATGAGTGATTTTGGGAAAATTAAAGAACTACGACAGAATACATGGAAAAAAATTTTAGGCGAGTCTAAAGTTGAAAAGAAAAAAACAGAAAAAATTTTATTTTTATAAACTTTCAGCCGTGTTTTGCACCAATAATTGTACAGATTGTACTGAAACGAATATTTCTATGTATTTTAACTATCTCCATATTTTTAAGGGGCGTTGCCTTAAACAAAATTTGAAAATTCAAAATTAGAGCAAATTTTCTATTAAAATTTATATTTCTCTATAACTCTAAAACTATGCCTGATAGGACAAAACTATATAGATACTCAAGAATAGCTCATAATACCCCCCCCCCCCCCCCCAAAAAAAAAAAAAAAAATTCGCTGTTGAACAGTATTATTTATGAAACAGTTTTATTAAGAAAACTTAATGAATTTTAAAATTTATTTTCATGATAATGTGTTTACTACATTTTATTTTTACTTTCTTTTATCTATATGTATATGTTAATATACATATATATAGAGATAAAGTATTGGATTCATGTCAAAAATTCGATGTCGAGATTTTGATGGATATACAAGTTTTGCAGTCCCCTGAATCCAAAAAGTGGTTTTCGAGACATGGTCTGTCTGTCGTGTGTGTGTGTGTGTTCAATTTTAAGGATGAATGAATTGAGCTTGGAGCTTGTAATTTTATATTTAAGTTAGGCACCCCCCTGAGGCGTGAAAATAAGCTTTTAACCAAAATTGGCCAAAAAGTACTAGTAGTTTGGAGATGTACTTTATCAGTTTTTTTTTAGATTTTCTCAAAATTTGCTCGAACGATTTTGTTTCAAAAATCAATTATTTTTTAGATGCTCTTGAAAATGTATATTCTTCTGTACACCACTTTATCCTTGTTCTTCATAGGAAAGATAGGAGAAATGGTTGCCATGGTAACAAAATATAAATATTTTCCCGTACTTATAAATTTTACATCTTGAAATTCGAATGTCGGAAACTAAACATATCTCAACACAAAAAATCTGTTGTGACAAGCACAGTACACAACTTTCCCTTCTAAATATATGATTAATTACTAGGGTCCGACCGAAACAAGATTTACAGCCGAAACCGAAACCGAATATTCGGCCTCAAACTTAGTTTCGGCCGAAACCGTAACCGAAACCGAAACTTGTATTTCCTATAAAAATTTTTTTTCATTTTTACTTTTTTTTTTTTTGAATTTTTTTTTCCCTCCCGTGAAAATCATTTTACCCTTTTTTTAGGGAGACTAAAATTTTTTTCTCCCTCAAGTGCAAATTATTTGACCTTTTTTTTTTTTTTTTTTGCATGCGAGTCTCATCCCATTTTTCCCGACTCTGGTTTCGGCCGGCCGAAAGGTTCGGCCACTTTTTGGCCGAAACCGAAACTACGGCCGAAACCATGATTTTTGGCCGAAACTGGCCGAAACCGAATATTCGGTCGGTTCCTATTAATTACATTTCACCCATGCGACAAAAATTTATTTAAATTTAATTGGCTACTAATCAATTTCAATTAATAGAGATGGAGTCCAAATGGCCATAGATGCCGAAAAAGATCTTAATAAAAATATAAGAATTACATTTTATATTTTTCTCTTCTTGAGCTCTTGGCCGAAAATATTTTTTTTTTTACTATTTAAATTACACCTCCCATAAATATATGCATTATAGGCTATATACTGTATTATAGGAGTATGTTTTGATAGATTAAATTATTTTATTCTATTGCTCAAAAATATATTTTTTTATTTAATTTTTTTTATTATTTATTATAATAGTGGTATTTAAATTATTTAATTAAATTTTATTAATATTAAAATTCCTGATCAAAAGTTTTGTCATCATGTAGCTTCTTTTCTCTTTTCTAAATTCTATGCCTTCATAGATACTCTTTGCTCTTTTTCTATATTCGTTGCTTAAAGTTGAAATTGCTCTTGTGATATTCTAACGTTTAATTTTTTTTTGTGTTGTGTTCTCTCCTTGCCTTCAATATTCTCATCGAAATTTTCTTCTCAAATGTGTGAGTAGCATTTATAAATAAATAAATATTAATGATTTAATAAAATATATTGGTAGATATAATTATTAATAAGGTTATTTTGATAAATGACAGCACTCATCCGTAGACACATTTATTCCATACAATACACAACAGAATTTCTTAATTATATTATTTAAATAATTAGTACAAATTTAAAATTATATAATTCCTGATTTATTATGCCATGGATTTACGATCGTATATATTTTTAATATAATTTAGGGCTCCGTCTATGTTCAATACCTGACTCCCCTTTTTTTTAATTAAAATAGAATCGTCCAACTTTCACCTCCCCCCTCCACACTCCTAACAATGAATAGTATTAGAGAAGCCTAGATACCCTCCCCTCCTTTCTTTTTAAATCATCTTAATAATTTTTTTACAACCCCTCCCTCTCTTCTCCTACTTTCTCCCTCTTCTGACTAATTAGCCAATCACAACGTTTGTATTCTTTGGCGCCAAGACGACTGCATAGAAAAGACCTCTCAGCTAGCATATCCAACTCAGTAGAGGGCACAGATCATACAATCAAGATGGGACAGCTCCAGGTTAAAAATTGTTTATAAGTTTAGCGCCCTCTATACGCGTGTCGACCTATTATTTTGCGCGGGAGACCCGTGGCTCAGAGAGAAGACATTAGCTTCTCGTGCCTAAGGTCTCGAGTTCGCGTCCCGTCCCAAGCGAGAAAAATTTATTTAATTTGAATTGGCTACTAATCATTTGAAATTAATAGGGATGGGGTCTAAATGGCCTTAGATGCCGAAAAAGACCTTAAATAAATTTAAAAAAAAAAGTGCACGAAAAATTTAATTTGTTTCAAATACTGATGTGATAGTTGCACAGGAAAAATCTCGTCCAATTCGTATTGAATTTTTGATATTTATTCAATATTTTCTGTATATTAATCAAGGGCGGATCCAGAGGTGTTTCTCGGGGGAAACGGGGGTAATCTGGTGTGACTGGTCGCACAGCACGCAATTTTTTCTTCATTTCGGTAATTTAAAGGCTTATTCTGCACTTGTTTGCCAGAATATAAATACAAATCAAATTTTTAAGTGTTAATTTTTAAAATTTTTCATTAAAAATAAATTTATTTTTGAAAAAAAGTATTTTTTTCAAATCTCGGGGGGGGGGGTAATTAAATCCTTTACCCCCCTCTATCCGCCCTTGATATTAATATATATGTTTATCGGTATGATAAAATAAAAAAAAGATTAAAACAATTATTTGAAAATGAACAGTAAATGAAAAAAAGAGAAATTAGTGTTAAAAAAATTTATTGCAAATTGTAAAAAAATTATAATTAATCTGCAAAGGCTGGGCGTGGATGTTTTCAGTGTTGCCTCTTCCTCTTCTTGGACATTGTCATCTATGTAGTCTAGATTTTTCTCCTCTTTAATTATTCCTTTATTTGAAGGGTGCAAGAAATCTACAAGTAAATTGGCAAAAAAATTTTTATTATTTTGTTTAGAAAATTAGGTTTCACCGAATAAAAAAAAATTAACTCCCAGTAGATTGTTTGGCTTGGATGTTGCGTGTATTTTTTCTTCTTGCACAGTGTAACAACAAATCGGTGAAAGAATAACTTGCTTGAGAAGCTTAAGTTGTAAATTATTTTGGAATTGGGTGTCATTGAAATGCCGTTGGCAAACCCTATATCCTCTGTTATTAATCTGTTTTGCAATAAATGAAATTAATTCGTTTAGATCTAGATTTTGAAGACATTGGCGGAGAAGCGTTTCTTTTGCAGGAAAACAAAATAATTTACCCCATATCTTTTCAGGCAAGTATTTTGTAAAGCATCCCTTGACAATGCATCGAAACTGGATTACGATTATATATTAGTTTTGAGAAAAATGAGTTTAAAGTCTTGTTTTTTTTTTTTCAAATTTTTTATATAAAATACATTGATTCTGATGAATCGAATATTTTTCAGGGTTCCCCACTGTTTTTTTTTTTTTTTTTTTTTTTGGGAGGGGGTAATTAAAAAACCCCATTGTGGACGGTCACATATTTAAAAAAAAAAAATAAATAATGAAATAATTAAGAACTTACTTCTTTCTTTCCCATTTTAAAAACACGTAGAGCATATAGAATGCGAAGGGCAATAATTGCGGATGTATAATTGAGTAGGGCACGTTACAATTTTATTATATTCAAATTTATAATTTTTTTTTTATTTGTTTATTTAAACTCATGAAAAAATGTTATATTGTTGGCGAATGGAACGAACTCTACAGGATAAATTTTTAACTAGTCTAGTATTGCCATCTAGCCACATATCAGACAACTAAAAACTTATAAACATTCTTCCCATAGAGCTGTCCCCCCCCCATGGTAGAGGGGCAGCCTTTGTGAAATAATTAACCTATGCAACTTTTGGGAAGAAACTCCCAAGCCACCTCATTTAATGAGCAACCATCTTAGGAGCTAGTCACCTCGCTCTCACTCTCTTCGTTTCTCGACCGTTTTACTTAGGTAATTCACTTCAATATGGCTAATTATTTATTAATTATTCTCTTTAATCATTTAATATTTATAAATGATAAAATAATTCAGGAATTTTTAGATTTTTTTTTTAAATTTATTTATCACAGCCACCTATCAACAACACTTATTTTTTTCTATGGATTGGTGCAATTAAAATTAATTTCTTGGAATGGTGAGATAAACTTTATTATTATTAACACCCATTAGTGTGCATGCAAATTATTTTATATAAACTCAATCAAAAGAAATGAATATTTTAAATAAATTTGATAGGCCATTTATAAAGTTTAACGAATCTATTTAGTTCTGGGCATACTTTTCCATACATATTCACATTCTATTTATTGATTCTTTAAATAAACCTATATTTTGGTAAAAATTGAAATAGTAATTGAATACTAGGAGATTCTTATTTGGGAGTGAAAATGAAGTGCAGTGATTATTATCAATACATCTCTTTTTTGCTAAAATGTTTCTCTACCATCACACAATACAAAATCCCTTTTAAACAAAAGTTGCCTATGATGCCACATTACAACAAGCAATCATTTAGGCTCAAAGAATATTAAAATATTAAAAATATTTTTCATAATTTCGACCTTGATAGCAAATTTCTTTCTCTATATTCCCTACAAGTAAATTGTGGTGTGACAATTAACACATCTATCTTTCTCTTAGTATATCAGGCTTTCGCCAATTTTTTTCATTATTTAATCCAATTTCCAAATTTAATTTTATTGAAACAGAAAAAATACATTATCTGAGCCAAAAAAATTTTATATTTTATTATTTTTGAATCAAATCATCATATCATTTAACAAATTTGTGAGTTGTTGGTGGGGCAATTAAATTTAATTATATAACCAATTTTATAATTTTTCATTTGAAAGATTTAATTATTTAATTAGTAGGCTATAATTAATTGGCCTTAATTTTGTTTAAGGAAAGAAAGAGATAGAAGCCAATGCTTTTCCCTCCAAAGGGAGGTCCCGTATCCCTAATATGAAATAATGTTTCAACAACCTCTCGAAAATTTTCTTGAAAATAACTCCATTAAAACTGGCCCAGTAGTTTCGGAGTTTATGCGTTATTACAAACAGACAGACAGACAAACTTTGAGGTGTCCGATTTGAAAAAAAAATTTAGATCTGTAATGTCCATCTGGGTGAGACACTTTTGCCGGGTATTACATTTAGCTCCAAAAAATGTGGCAAAGCGACCCACCCTAGTAAGACAGTATAGAGATAATAAATATTTCCCTCTTTGCACATGTATGAGAAGAGAGAGGCATTTGATTTATTATTTACACGGAATTTGTTTTTTATTTAAATAAGGAATATGCCCCCTCGTATGTCAAATAATTTAATCAAGGAAATAGGAATAAATCCTTTTTTTTATAAAGGAAAATAGAGAGAGTCACTAGCGTTTTATAGAGAGCATAAATATTCAATAATGCAACACCCAGGGGTCATATGCAGGCCATATTTGTCCATTTCTAAAGTGAATTCGTGAAATATTAATCATCTTTTAAAATGGAACTTGACTCTTCGACTAGCAATTTTTTCACTTTATCCGAAGTTTAGAAAGAAACTTTTACGAAACTTTCGATTGCAATTCATTGAATTGGCTATCAATAAATAAAGATGGGATCTATCAGGTAAATGGCCTAATATGCCTAAAAAGATCTTAAATAAACAATTTTCTTTTTAAATATTTCTAACGGTGGCCCTACACGGTCAATCATTTTGATCAAAAGATTGAATCAAGTCAGATTGACCGTCTAGGAACCTGTTTGACGCTTGAGTCAATCATTGAAGGTGAACGTTTGAATGACTCAATCGATTGATCGTCTAGGTCTATTTGACGTTTGTGAGTCTCAAAATAGAATTGTAATTGAGTAAATGCTCATGAGGAAAGGGATTTCTTACTCTCTTGAACTATTCCTTGTTACAAAGTCGTTTCTGCTTTTTGTTTTTCCCTTTAAAAGGGTTCAGGAGGTAGAAGTTACGCATGTTTGAGGGTGTTGTGTGTCTTCGAAAGTAAGTCAAAAAAAAAAACACCTATTACGAAAATTTGCCATGAGATGTCAGAATGGTAGCTAATAATATTTAATGCATTTGGTTGATTTTCATTGATCTTTTAACAATAAATACTTTATAAATGTTATTATATATTATGTATCTTTTATAAAAGCATAAAAATATATGAATATAGGCCAGATATACGCTATTAGGTGATCGGCTGTTAGACTAGTCTGCCATCTATTGCAAGAATGCTGAACTAATTTGACATTTGATTTTTAATTAAACCATCTAAGCTTATTTTAACATTTTCTTAATTAATATGTGAATAATAATAACAATAAATCATTTTTAAATTTAAAAAAAAAATTTAAGATTATTAGGACAGATTGTTTTTTTGTATTTGCTTGATAACAAAAAAATTAATTACGATAATTTTTTAATAAGTGATTAAAAAAATTATAGCTCAATGTCCCAATAATCTCTTATGAAATTTAATTCATTTAAAAAAAAAACCGCTTCGAAAAAATTCCTTATAATAGTCTAGTTTTTTTTTAACTGTCTTAGAAAAGAAAAATATTTCTTTTACCGTTCAGATGAAAATATCTTGTAGAAGATTTTTACCTGTAACAAAAAGAAACAAAAATTAAATTAGCAATGAGAATAATGAACAACGGTTGAATGTCTCATTATCACTCTATTTAAATATTATAATAATTTATTGTAAAATATTGTAGATTTTTTTCCAAAAAGAAAAAGAAAAAAGAAAACATTTCGGAGGGGGTGAATGGAGGGAGCTTGGTCGATTATCAAATGAAAGGCCCTGGGGCTATAAGTATGGTGAATTTGCCCTTGGAAAATATTTCAACACTACTTTGGGGATTTGTAGGTACTAATAAAATAATAAGATCCTGAAAGTTTCATATCGCTAACTCAATTGATTTTTGAGAAAAAGCAAAACATGTAAAAATCAGAAAAACATTTTTTTTTCTCACGAACGTCTGAATCGATTGATTTGAATTTTGGATATGTTTTAGGGGCTGATGGGAAAAAATCAAGACCTATATCTCGTCATAATCTCCTTGATAAAAAATGGCGTTTTTTATTTTTTTTTAATTTTAACTTTTAACCATGATACAATTTTGGGATTCAATTTAGGTGGAAATTATGACTCTCAAACTTTAAAAAAAGGTAAGCCATATTGAAAAAAATATAAATCCGATTTGTTAAACAAAAAACGAATTAGATGAGATTTCAATGGAATTGTATACCAATCAATTGAAATAAATAGAAATCAACTATTTTTTGGATGCTCTTTAAAATGTATTTTCTCATTTTGACCTGGAAATTGTTTGAAGTACACTTTACTGATATAGTATTTAAGATTTTTCAAATTCATTTTCCGGCTCTTCCTTCCATAGAGCAAATGTTAAATCCCCATATGGGGATTTGCATGTTAATTCCAATTCAAAAGGGGTCCCCTTTGGAAAATTTTACACATTAAAATAAAAAATTTCCAATTTTTATGAAAGTGTGTATTTATTTAGGATCCTCTATTGTGTATAAAATGTCCAAATATGAGATTAAAATTTTGAAAAATAACCTTACTTCAGAGCCTATGGAAAGTTTGAATCAATTTATTTTTTACTATTTATTTATACGTCGAAATGCGCTTAGGCTAAAAATAAAAACCTTTTGACACTTAACCTAGTGTTATTTATTTATCTATAATATATATACAATTCACTAATGTCCGTGTCTGTCTGTCTGTCTGTCACGCTCTATTTAAGCAACTTCCCTTTGGAATTTTGAAATGAAATTTTGTATGCATAAAGAGGACCTTTACAGAAAAATTATTTTCATCCCAAAATTCCTATAACTTTTTGTGAGTTATTAATTCTTAAAGTTACGATTTCTCCCATAGGAAATGTATAGAGAAATATTTATGTATTCTTTTCATTTGTGTATTCCATGAATGTAAACAAATCCTCAAGCAGGCACTGAATTGGAATAGTAGTAATAATAATTTTCTTGCCCTCGGGGCTTGGTGTAGGTATTTGGATACCAAATGGCCTAAATAAAAATGCCTGGACCCCCAATAGATATATTTACAAATAACTAGTATCGTTAAAAGTCTTAAATGGCTTAAGTAGCCGAAACGATTGTGTGAATGTGAGAGTGAATGAGAAAAAAAGTGTGAATGTTAAAAAAAAAAATAATAATTTTCAAGGCAATTTAAAGGCAAGGGTTCGCCGCAGACGGGCCCGGGCCGGCTGGAGGTGGGTCCAGGGGGCGAAGCCCCCGGATAGGCGCGAATTGAATTAAATATTTTTATAAAAAAAATAGTCATCAAAAATGAATTTAATTCCCTGCATCGAAAGATGAGATACAAATTTTAGACACTACTTCAACTTGTCTTTCTTTATACTTTAAAGTTATTTTTTTTCTTAAAAGAAAAGTTGCGTTTCTTTATTTTGAAATTTGCATTCAACCTTCACTTCAATTTTGAGGTCCTTAATTCAATTTAACACCAAGAACAAGAAGAGAGCACATAAATACATCAGAGAGAAAAGACTTGTTAGTTCATTACTATTCCCTCTCTTTTCTACTTAATTCCTGTATCCAAATTAAACTTTCATGATCTATTCCAAAAATAGAAGGGAATTTTTTTTTTTCTATGTCAATGAATTTATTAGAGAGAGAAATTATTGTTTCTGTTTATTTACATTTCGTGTGCTGCTATTATTATTATCTTGAGAATAAAACTTTGTTATTCTAATGAAATGAATATATTACGGTTGAAAGATTAGATCAGAATTAGCCAGTGTGTGTGTGTGCGTGTGTGTTTGAAATAATTAAAATTAAGTGAAAATTGCTATGTACGTGGAAAGCAGGAAGGAATTTATACAGCAATATGACATCTTTCTTTTTAACTTTGCACACCAACCGGTTGGCGTAAAAAAAAAATCGAAGAGTGTGCTAAATGGCAGTTGCGATCAAGTGATTATTATTATTATTTGAAATTCCCTTTTATTTCCGGTTACGAAACACACACCTCAAACCCAACCGGCCTCTGGCCGTAGCCATCTACCGGCACCCCGTGAAGTTACATTATTTCCTATCTCTAACTCCTCCTCCTGCGTTCATTTCTAACTAGTGAACTAATCCTTATAACTGGTTCCTTTTATCTAACCTCTTCTATGCTAGAGAGGATGTCCTAGTTTGAGGAGGGACTCCCCCTGTGGCGGACCCTCGTCTATTCTTCTAAATTATGAAAAGAAAATTATTATTAATAATATTTATTATTCCATTCCAATCCAGTGCCTGCTTGAGGATTTGTTTACATTCATGGAATACACAAATGAAAAGAATACATAAATATTTCTCTATACATTTCCTATGGGAGAAATCGTAACTTTAAGAATTAATAACTCAAAAAGTTATAGGAATTTCGGGATGATAATAATTTTTCTGTAATCCCGAGAAGGTCCTCTTTATGCATATAAAATTTCATTTCAAAATTCCAACGGGACGTTACCTAAATAGAGCGTGACAGACAGACAGACATTAGTGAATTAAGGGGGTTGGAGAATAATAACCAGCAGATTTATCGCTCCACCTGACGTCCTTTATTTGGCAGATATTTCGATGCATAGGACACGCATCATCTTCAGTGCCGCGAGGATATAGTAGGTGGGCTTAGTCTATTTCCATCAAATGCCTTAGGGGCGTTAAACATAATTAGTGAGGTGCCTTCTCTAAGCTGATGAAAGCTCTGTGTCCAAAGCAGAATTGATATATATTGAAATATCAATTCTGCTTTGACACCTCACTAATTATGTTTAACGCCCCTAAGGCATTTGATAGAACTAGTCTAAGCCTACCTACTATATCCTCGCGGCACTGAAGATGATGCGTGTCCTACGCATCGAAATATCTGCCAAATAAAGGACGTCAGGTGGAGCGATAAATCTGCTGGTTATTATTCTCCAACCTCTTTTAAATAAAATATATCTCAGCCAAAAACATCGGAGATGCAAAAAGGGGCGCCTCGCATTATTTTTGCCTAGCGTCGAGGTGAAATCAAAAAAATGCGCCTCGCTTTTCTGATTTATATAAAAGCGAGGAAATATTTTCACTTAAATAAAACCCCTACAGAATTTTATTTGTTTCATATATCCTCGCTTTTATATAAATCAGAAAAGCGAGGCGCATTTTTTTGATTTCACCTCGACGCTAGGCAAAAATAATGCGAGGCGCCCCTTTTTGCATCTCCGATGTTTTTGGCTGAGATTTCACTTCTTTTGTGAAATATTACATGAAAATATTATTTATTAATTTTTGTTTATTAAATATTAAGTTATCCCATGAATAGATCTTTTAATATGCATTCCAAACAGTAAAAATTAAATACATCGTTTGGTATCCATTCGAAACGATAAACATAGGATTTTACCAAATTTTATAAAATTTTAGGTTTTTTATTTTTGTTATGTTGGTAGATTGTAAATACTTCGTTTGGTATTCATTCGAAACGATAAACATAGGATTTCACCAAATTTTATAAAATTTTAGGTTTTTTATTTTTGTTATGTTGGTAGAATGTAAATACATCGTTTGGTATCCATTCGAAACGATAAACATAGGATTTCACCAAATTTTATAAAATTTTAGGTTTTTTATTTTTGTTATGTTGGTAGAATGTAAATACATCGTTTGGTATCCATTCGAAACGATAAACATAGGATTTTACCAAATTTTATAAAATTTGAGGTTTTTTATTTTTGTTATGTTGGTAGAATGTAAATACATCGTTTGGTATCCATTCGAAACGATAAACATAGGATTTCACCAAATTTTATAAAATTTTAGGTTTTTTATTTTTGTTATGTTGGTAGATTGTAAATACTTCGTTTGGTATTCATTCGAAACGATAAACATAGGATTTCACCAAATTTTATAAAATTTTAGGTTTTTTATTTTTGTTATGTTGGTAGAATGTAAGTACTTCGTTTGGTATTCATTCGAAACGATAAACATAGGATTTCACCAAATTTTATAAAATTTTAGGTTTTTTATTTTTGTTATGTTGGTAGATTGTAAATACTTCGTTTGGTATTCATTCGAAACGATAAACATAGGATTTCACCAAATTTTATAAAATTTTAGCTTTTTTATTTTTGTTATGTTGGTAGCACTCCTTCTTATCACGTTAATCTATTTCTATCTGAATGGATCTATCCTAAAAAAATTTTTGTTCCATTAGGGATGAAAATTACTAATATTAATAGATATGTTCCTAGATGACGTCATCAGGGAGCAAAATAGTTAGAATTGTCTTTTCGCCATGTTAAAGATAGGACAAATTTGAAATTTTGAATACCTCTCAAAAAGTCACTTTTGATCCAAAATGAAATTTTATATCAAAGGTATCGGGTTTTTGATAGTATCTATTTGTATTTTAAATTTCATCCTAATCGGTCCAGCAGGGAAACCTGTAGCTTTGTCTAAAAATTTGAAAATTGAAGAAAAGAATGAAAAAAAAAAAAAAAAAAAAAGGAAAAATAAGAGACTAACTTTTGACCTTCCGAAATCGGCAAACTCGCAACTTTGAGCCTCTGCCATTCTGTTTGGCACTGGAATTTTTTTTTGAATTCGTGCTCAAAATAATCCTTATTTATTCTAGTTTAATATAAAAAAAATTTGGCTCCGATATCTTAAAACCTTTTTGAGATATTCGCCCAGAAAGAGAAAAGTTTCTCAAAAAAATTTTTTCACGTCCCTATCTTTTATTAAGGATTTAAAATCATTCTTGATAATATAGTCTAGGGACGACTCGTCCATCTAAATGCAATGGGCCATTGGCATCTATTGGAATGTCAACTAAATGGTAGTATTAAGAGTTTCTTTGCTTTCTTTTGCTTTTCACATGCTCGGCGACGAGTCGCTCCCGCGACTCTTGATATAGGTTAATGTCATCTTCATATTTCTTCTATATTTTCGTTATTTTTAATAGAAATCTGGATCAAATTGGCTTTGCCACCTCTCTTTGAGGCCAATAAAGAGAAAAGTTCCCTATCAAAGAAAACAAATTGTCGACATACATCTTCAATTCAGCCACTTATATCAATATATTTTGCATTTATATTAAAATAACAACACAGAATATTTGAAAACTATTGTAAAATTTTTTTTCTCGGTATGGTAAATATGCACTTATCCCAATCCAGCTTATACAATAATTCTTCTTTCATGTATCTTTAAGAGAAGTCATTGCTTAGTAAATATTTAAACTTCCCTTGGGGAAAAAGGAAAAAGTTAGCTTTTAATAAAAAAAAAATGGAGTGTTGGGGGGGGGGGGGGGAGGAGAAGAAAATTAATTAAAATTTTCTTATGAATAATAATTTAAGCCATTCGTTCTCTTAGGGAATTGTAAGTAAGCCTGCTGCTACTGCTCTCTCTTTCTCTCTCTTTATTACGTAGCCTCTCTCTCTACCTTTAAAGAAAACGAGAGATTTTCTTTCGCCCTTTTAAAGGTGGCTTTAATTGCTTTAAAGTCAACTGAATAATATACTAGAAATGAGCCGGCCTGCGCCGTTCTATGATAACGAAACTTTGGTGTGACTGGTCGCACAACACACAACTTCCTCTCACCTTCGGTAGGTGGTCTGTGCTTGTCACAACAGGTTTTTTGTGTCGAGATATATTTACCTTCCCCTGATACGAACATTAAATTTTAAGAAGACCCTTGACCTGTGGCTCAAAGAATTGAAATATATGTACACTATAACAAACTTTACTACAGTCACTAGTTTTGTTAGCCTAATGCCGGGTTGCAAGAAAACAGTTCTGTAAACATTTAAAAGTCTGTTAGTAAACATCGCTTTGGGCTTTAAAATTATAGGCTGTTGCTAAAGCAGCTTTAAAGGAACTGTTAACTATTCCCTACTGTTAAGATATATAGATAGATGCAAAACGATTGGGCCACCGAAAATGACAGCTTTCTATGTAGTTGGCCATTTGACCGCAAGGGCGCATTGTCAAATTGTATAATTTATAATAGTACCAAAATTATAAAAGAAATAAAAATAGTAATTATATTTGTATTCTTTAAATTTTAATTGTTAATATTAGGTTACAAAACAAAAAATGTTTAAATATTTAAATATCGTAAAATAAAAATAATAAATACATTGGTAGATCTGGCTGTCAGATGTTAAACTTGGAATATACTATAACCTCACTTTTTCTCTTCATCGAATGAATATCTATAATAATTAATAATATCGCTTAATACGTTTCAGAAACTAAAGGAAACTCAATTAAATTAATGCATTTATATCTTACCTCTCTCGCGTGATAATATAGTCACCAAATTCTTATTTATTTCAAAGAAACTAATCAGGTTAGTGGATACTTTATAGTTTAAAGCTCCGAATTTCAACCTTTAGTTTAAATACAGCTTTTACGAACCAATCATCTTTAAATACGTTCTTGCAACCTAAAATTATTTAGCGGAAGGTTTAAACCAACAAAAGCGTTTAACGAACCGTTAAATACGTTCTTGCAACCCGGCATAAGTATAGGGTTATTTATTTTGGTTTATCTCAATATATCGCGGCACCCCTTGGGTGCACCAGTTGGGAACCACTCGGATAGATGTTTGCTATGGTAATAAAATATTTAAATATAAAGAGAAGTCACGAAAGTCGAGAAATGGGCGGCCCCATCAGATTTTTGAAAAATATAACTTTCAGTTGTAAATTTAGATTAAATAAAATTCCAAATTTCAAAATGAAATAAATCAAGCGAAAATCCTAGCACGAGAGGCGAGTTCTCTACCATTGTGCTAAGGTTTCGAGGTTAAGAGATATTTTAAATCAAATAAAATTTCTTGTTTATGTGCAGTGTTTAGGTGCAGTGACGGCGCTATGGGGGCACCCCCCCCCCCCGACAATGAAATGTGGCCCCTGGATGCCCCCCTCCAGTCAGCTTGAAACCAAAGTCGTGGGATGATATATGGGCCCTCTTACGCATTAGTGTGTCAAGCGCCAGCTACCGAGTTTTGAGGAAAATTAACAATAAAATTTTTTGTTTTCATTGGATTATATCGACTATAATTTTTTTTGTCAATTGTGCAAGTAACATTAAATATAAATTTTTTTAGGACATATTTCATAAAAAAATACTATTAATGATAGCATTTGAAACAATATTCCGTGCTTAACTCAATTTTAAATTTTTTGGCGCTTGACCCACTAATGCATAACAGGGTCCATATATAAATTTGTTATTTTTTTAAGGTCTTTTTTTCTAAGGTCATTTAAACCCCATCCCTATTTATTTCAAATGATTTGCAGTCAAATCAAATAAAATAAATTTTTCTCGCTTGGGACGGGAAGCGAACCCGGACTCCGGCGCGAGAAGCTAGTGTCTTCTCTCTGAACCACGGCTCCCGGACAACAATATTGTTATTTAAACAATAATTTTTTTTAAATTTTAATTTAAGGTCTTTTTCGGCATCGAAGGCCATTTAGATCTCATCCCTATTTATTTAAATTGCTTGGTAGCCAATACAATTTAAATAAATTTTGTCGCCTTAACGAGATGCGAACCCGTGACCCTAGGTACAAATAGTCAGCACGCTAACCAATACACCAAGGCCCGAAGGCCAATAAATGAAAAAAATAAAGATACAAAGTCGTGCTGGTCATTTTTACCAAGGGATGCTGGTCCGCATCCCATCTCATGCGACAATTTATTTCAAATGGATTGACTACGAATCCAATTGATATAAATAAGACGGGGACTAAATGACCTTCGATGCCGAAACAGACCTTATTAAAAAAAAAAGTTTTAAATTTAATTCAATTTTTTTTTGTTTCTCTGTTGATAGGCTATATGGACCCTGTTATGCATTAGTGTGTCAAGCGCCAAAAAATAAAAAATTGAGTTAAGCACGGAATATTGTTTCAAATGCTATTATTAATAGTATTTTTTATGAAATATGTCCTAAAAAAATTTATATTTAATGTTACTTGCACAATTGACAAAAAAAATTATATATAATCCAATGAAAACAAAAAACTCTAATGTTAATTTTCTTAAAACTCGGTAGCTGGCGCTTGACACACTAATGCGTAACGGGGTCCATATAGCCTATATGCATATTGTTCACCCCCCCACATCCTATTGATAAGTTTGCCCCATTCCTGCCCCTCTCCCCCGCCCCACTGAGAAAAAACGCCATCACTGTATATGTGTGTCTGTGAGAGCCTATGTGTGTGAGTGCGACGCGCGAAAGCCTATGTTTGTGTGAGTGTCTGTCTATGTGTATGTAGGTGAGAGCGACGCGCGAAAGCGCGCGCGTAGTAGTGTGAGTGTGTATGTGTGTGAGTAAGGCGCCAAGTAGCTGTGTGTATGTGAGCGCGGGCGCGCGAATGCTCACGGTTGTGTTAGTGTAAGCTACCGCGTGTATGTGTGTGTGGGTCTTAAATTTATATTATATTCATTGCCCGAATGATGGGTCTCAATGAATTAAGAAATCAGAAAATCAGTATATGTATTTGATTGGAAATAAATATAAATGGATTATCAAAACAAAGCAAACATATTAAAAAAATAAAAAAAATTTAGTCAAATGTCACTAAATAATTGTAAATATTACTAAAAATGAAATTAAATCGAATATCGATCAAACAGACATCGCCATCTTTTTGACCGTTTGCTTAAATAAAAGGATCTCAACTCACCGTTGTGATTGCATTCCATTCGCAACTCTATTTGATATTTTCCAAAAATCATCTCCATTTGGTATTTTCAAACACTTATTAAACACATAACACATCCTTCAATCACTAACTTAAACACAAATTATGCACTTTATAAATAAAAATTCACAATACATTTCGCGTGGGTCAAAACTCGACGATCCTCTTTAGACTGAGTGACCAACTGGCCGGGAGGAATGACGTCATTGGCGCTGTGAGCGCCCAACAACAATCAAATCATTTATAGTGACTAATTTCATTCATATATTATTTTTACTAGATTTAATAAAAATTAATTGCTAATATTATTATTATTTATAATTATATCATTTCATTTTTTGCAATTAATTAGGAATTTTATTATATAAAATCTGGTGTGACTGGTTGCACAGCAAACAACTTTCTCATCCCTTCGGTAGTCGAAAGTTGTGTTCTGTGCTTATCACACCAGATTTTTTTGTGCCGGCATATATTTAGTTTCCACCGATATACATGTATCAGAATTCAAGATGTAAAATTTATAAAGAGAGAAAAATATTTATTTTGTTACCAATGAAACCATTTCTCTTAACTTTCCTAAGAAGTACAAGAGTAAAGTATGCTTCAAACAATTTTGAGTGCAAAATGAGAATACGTGTATATCCATCAAAATCTCGACATGAATTCAATACTTTCTCTCTCTATATCTATACATATGTAGGTAAGAGAAAGTAAAAAGTAGAAAGCACGTTGCAAAATTCTCCTTGAGGCTTTTGCCCTCTCTATCAATAAAATCATTGAGTAAATACTAAGAAACCATCTGGCGGGGAATTTATTTATTTTTATTTTTTTGAATTTATATCCGGATTAAAGTCACACACACACACACACACACTGAAGCAGTTTATTTTTAAGATTTCATCTTCTTTTAATTTATTTATTTTTATTCTATTTATATAAAATGCTTATCTGTTTGGACTTCTTATTTTTTTTTTCTCTTACTGATCAATCAAAGGTTATGGATAGTAAAATTAATGAAATACTTCTGAACAGGGCCGGATCTAGGGGGAGGAGTGGGTGCGTGTGTCCGGGGCGGCAGATATCAGGGGGCGGCAATTAAAGAAAGATTTACTAAAAAAAAGGTAAAATGATTTTTAATTTTTACTTTCTCTTACCTATGTATATATGTAATATATATATAGAGAGAAAGTATTGGATTCATGTCAAAAATTCGATGTCGAGATTTTGATGGATCTTCACGTTTTGAGGTCCCCTGAATCCAAAAAAGTGGTTTTCGCGACATGGTCTGTCTGTGGGTGGGTGGGTGGGTGGGTGTGTGGGTGTGCCTGTGTTCAATTTTAAGCATGAAGGAATTGAGCTAGGAGGTTGAAATATTATATTTAAGTTAAACACCCCCCGGGACCGGAAAAATAAGCTTTTAATCAAAATCGGCCAAAGAGTACTAGTACTTTACTGATGTACTTTTTCAGTTTTTTTCGATTTTTTCAAAATTTGCTCCAACGATTTTTTTTAAAATTCAAAAATCAATTATTTTTTAGATGCTCTTTAAAATGTATATTCTCATTTTGCGATTGAAATCTTCTGAAGACCACTTTACTCTTGTATTTCATAGGGAAGATAGGAGAAATGGTTGCCATGGTAACAAAATATAAATATTTTCCCATACTTATAAATTTTACATCTGAATTCATCATATGTTCCATACTGTCGGGAACTAAATATATGTCGACACAAAAAATCTGGTGTGACAAGCACAGTACACAACTTTCGATTACCGAAGGTAAGAGAAAGTTGTGTGCTGTGCGCCAGTCCCACCAGATTTTTCTCCATTAAAACCGTGTTTGTTTGTGACCTGTAATTATTATTTTACAAATAATGGCAAAACAAACATGAAAATAGAGTTTTTCCTGAACCTACTACCATGGGTAAGTAGATAATAATAAGAAAAGATTGTGTGCTGTGCGACCAGCACACCAGATTACCCCCCCCCCCGAGAAACTCCACTGGCTAAGTCTTAGCAAAAACCCTTTACAAATGGTTTGTAATTTTAGAAAGACAATTGAAAATTAGAGTGCAATTATGTCGTAATTTTAGAATTCCCAAACTGCTTTTTTGATAAAAAATACAATTTTTAACAAAAACTACTTTACAATTAGAATATATGAGACGCGAAATTTATACAATTAAATATTTGTTAATTCATTTAATTCATATATCCGAAAAAATAAGGATGTGCCGCCGGGAGTTGAACCACGGATCCTCCAGTGGTAGGGCACTCTGAGTACAAAACGGAGGATCCGTGGTTCGAATCCAGGCGGTACATCCTTATTTTTTCGGATATATGAATTAATAAATATATAATTAGAATACATACTCTATTTTTCGAGAAAATTGTAATTTTAAAATGTTTTTTATTTCATTTTAAATATTTAAGGTTGGTTGTTCGGACATTAAAGCACTCTGGTAGTATTAAAAGCTAATTTTTTAATATGTTATTAATCACTATCAAATACGTATAAAATAAAATTTTGAAGCAGATCTGACCCAGGGTAATCGTGTAAATAATTTTTAAAAAATTGAAATTTAACATGTAGCCTATGGGGAATAACGACGAAACGCACACATATTGAATTAAATAGGCATCTGTGCATCTGATACAAAAACAAAAAAACTTACATTTTATTAATTCACTTCCGAGGATTACGTTAAAAATAAAATCACAAGTTTCTGCCGACCGCTTTTAAAGATATTTTAACAAGAAAGTCAAAAAAATTCTCCAAATTGACAGTCGCCAATATTTAAAAATAAGGAAGATTTGAGAGTGAGACCAGTCCGGCAACGTCGCATAACATAATATTCATTTCTCGATGTCAGTTACATTTTTTTTTTCAATTTTAGGATATTTTTTCTCGCAAATCGTCCATTGTGTTTAAACTGATTTGCATTAAACATTGTAATATATTAAATAAAATAAAATTTAAGGCGTTTAAGATTTAAAATAGATAGCTGATGAATGCAATGTTGCCAGTTCTATATTACGTGAAATACTGCTCAAGTCAAAAGTCATTCATTTATTATTTTTGGTAATTAAATTATTAACTTAATACAATTATAAACTATGATAGGTCACGACTAAATTATAATAAGGAATTTTGGCATTCAAATTTTTAATTTTATTTAAAAAAAAATTTAGAATCTATTATGACTTACGATGTACTATCCGAACAACCTTGAATGAATAAATATGTAAATTTAGTATCCCAAAAACATAAAATTAATATTTTTTAATCACAGTGTAGAAAGTCCTTTTTTGGCATCTGAATCCCTCAAATTTTGATGTCGACATTTTTATTTTTCTTTATCATTTCCTATTAAAGCAAGGTATTTATTTTTAGTTCAAAGAATTCATCTTAGCAGAAAGATGAAATGGAAATTTTGTTTCATTATTATAATTCAAATGCTCGTTGCTTCTTTCTTCTCTTTCTCTAGTTTTATTCAAATTTTCTTGGCAAATCAATTCAATTCTCTCTTAGCAAAGGATTCAAAGTGCTATTGAGAAATAGGTTAATAGAATTCAAAGAGAGAGATGTCCTCAATCACACATACATATACATCTTATATTATTTTCAGCTGTCTCTGATGTTGATTCCATTAATCTCTCCAACTGAGAGAAAGATGGAAATCTAATCTTGTCGTGTGTTGATATTTCACTGTTTAGATTAAAATAAAATGAATCAAAAAGGGCACTAACAGGCGGGGGCTCTCACTGGGTTTGCGTCTATTAAGAGGGTGCAGGAGCGACGTCTAAACGTACTTTAAAAAAAAACTAGACTATTATAATTAATTATATAATTATATATTTTTCAGATGCGTTTTTTTTTTAATGAATTAAATTCATAAGAGATTATTGGGACATCGAGTTATAATTTTTTAATGACTTATTAAAAAATTATCGTAATTAATTTTTTTGTTATCAAGCAAATACAAAAAAACAATCTGTCCCAATAATCTTTAATTTTGTTTTAAATTTAAAAATGAATTTATTGTTATTATTAATCACATATTAATTAAGAAATGTTTAAAATAAGCTTAGATGATTTATTTAAAATTCAACTGTCAAATTAGTTCAGCATTCTTGCAATAGATGGCAGGCTAGTCTAACAGCTGATCCCCTTTTAGCCTATATCTAGCCTATATTTATATATTTTTATGCTTTTATAAAAGATACATAATATATAATAACATTTATAAAGTATTCATTATTAAAAGATCAATGAAAATCAACCAAATGCATTAAATATTATTAGCTACCATTCTGACATCTCTTGGCAAATTTTTGAATTACTTGATAATTGGGAATACTTTTAATGACACACAACGCCATCTTAGCGGGAAAAACATGCGTAACCACTTCGCTCCCGTAGCCCCTTAAGGTGCAGATTTTGAGAGGTTGCGGCCAGCTATCGATCTCAAATTTTTTCTAAATTAAAGGTATTTAAAATATCTACAACTTATAGAAACCCTTTTTTTGATTTTCGAAAAAAAAAAAAAATTTTTAGATTAATCACATTAAATAAAAGATATTTTTAAAAAATTCGGTCTATATCTTATAGATAATGAAATTAATATAATCATTGTGTTAAAGAATAATTAATTTTTTGCCTTTAATTAATTTGCTGGAACCTTTCAAATGAAATGTAATAAAACGCTTGTTTCCCTATAGGGAGAACTAACGCCATCTCTTGCCGCCTCGAATAACCAGCTTCTGAATCGGCTAAGGCGTTAGTTCTTCCCATAGGAAAACAAGCGTTTTATTCCATTTAATTTGAAAGGTTCCAGCAAATTAATTAAAGGCAAAAAATTAATTATTCTTTAACACAATGATTACTAATTTCATTATCTATAAGATATAATTTTTTAAAAATATCTTTTATTTAACGTGATTAATAAAAAAAAAATCATTGTGTGCTTTTATGAAACCACGATGCAAGTGAAACTTTTTTTCAGGTCGTAGGCGTTTAACTGAAAATTTTCAGAAAATTATTCAATTAAGGGTATTAAAATCGCGTTTTTAATCTTAACTTAATAATTGGAAAATGGGAAATCAATAGACGCATGTTAAAAACTGAGAACAATATTTATTTAGTAATTGAAGATTTGAATCATTTTAAATTATTTTAAAAATTATATTTTATCAATTTAAAAATTGAATAATTAAATCTCACAATTATTTTTTATAATTCGTCATAAATATTAAATTTCAACTTTCCTATTTTTGTCGTCACGGCTTGTAACGTCAAGGCTTGTAGCGTCACGGCCTGCAACGCGACATGCTGATAGAAGAGCGAAAAAAATTTGAGAGAATCAAATAAAAGTTTCACTTTAAAATTTGAGGTCGATACAAGGGCGGATCCAGAGGTGTTTCTCGGGAAGGGGGGGGGGGTAATCTGGAGTGACTGGTCGCACAGCACACTATTTTTAAGCTTTTTTCTTAATTTCGTTAATTTAAAGGCGCATTCTGTACTTGTTTGCCAGACTATAAACACAAATCAAATTTTTAAGTATTAATTTTTAAAATTTTACATTAAAAATAAATTTTTTTTTTTCAAATCTCGGGGCGGGGGGGGATAATTACCCCCTTTACTCCCCCCGCCTTGTATCCGCCCTTGGGTCGATAGCTTCAAAATTGTGGCCGCACCTCGAGACGCGGTGTCTAGAATTGGGCTTCTGCTATCAAAATCAAAGATCACGAGTTCGAAATCTCCCTGACTAGATGCACGGCCCGCCTAAGGCTAGTAACAAAATAAGCGTTATTTTGTCGTTCCCATTTAAAATTTCCAATTTTTATTCTAATATAATACTAATAATAAAAAGTTTTAGGAGAAAAAACTTTGTCGTTCTTTCACTTATTTTTTTTTCCTTTTCTCTTCTTTTCTTTTCAAGCACAAAATTTAAAGAAGAGAATGGATCAGAGAGAAAAAGAGAGAAATATTTTGATCCTCACTCGCTCACTCACCTTTGAATAAATATCTAGTTTTCTCAAATATCATTTGCCAATGTTGCTTCTTTTTTAAAGAAATTTATTCTAAAGGACTTAAACTAACTTTTTTTTCCTTCTTCTCCATCTGGTAGACTATATATATATCCCTGATGATGACGACGACAATGATTTCTATTCCGATGTAAAATCTTTCTCTATATAGGGTATAATAGCGGAGTGTCCGTCTGTCCGTCTCTCACGCTGTGTTTTACCAACTTCCCGTAATTTACTCGGAACAAAAAATTTGCAGTCTTATAGAGGAAGTTATAGGGAGAGCCCAGGAAAAATACTGGGGCTATAAGGGGATGCGCAAACAATTCAAAAAAAAAAATCAGAATTTGTTAAAAATCGTTTCTTATTATGCCTCACCCAGTATATTGATAATTGAAATGTTTCGTGATAAGCCAGATATATTCATATTAATTGTCTGAAAAAGTACTTCACTACTCTCTAAAAACGAATTAGTAAAAAACTACTAATTCATAGTGAATAGTCACTATTTTAAGATGTGCAAAGTAGATCACCCGTAAATAGTGAATATCCACTTTTTCAATTAGTAAAAATTATTAATATGAAAAATTCGCTAATTGAAAAAGTGAATTTTTAAAAAAATAATGACCAAGAAAAAAGAAACGTTTAAGATATATGAAATAAGGTGCGATGACACCGGGACCTAACTTGTGTTTACTGACTCGAGTTCTAGCCGAACCCACTTAAACTTGACTTACTCTTACTTCTCTGTTATTTGGTATATAAGTATGTCGCTGATGTTAACAATGCTTTTTACTTGAATGTTACTATATTCCTTCCCAGCAATTTATTTCTAAATAAACTTAATAAAACTAATTATCGTTATATCAAGAAATATATTTACTAAATTTTAAGTAAAAATATTTCTTAATTGACTATTTAAAAAATATTTTATTAATTTAAAAAAATTTGGAATCTATTTGTTTTGACTTAACATATATTTCCTGCAATTTTTTAACAAAAAATACAAGTTATCTCAATATTATTATTTATTTGTATTATTATTACTTAAATAAAGCCTTATATTGCCAAAAATGTCTTTATTAAGGAACCGATCAAACAGCTGGTCGGGTCGGCCATGTTGGCTTCTCAGTCAGCCGGAATTGAATGAACTACTTTTTGAATTAGTAAAAAATAACTAATCTAAAAGTAACCAATAAATTTACTAAATATATTAGTAGATTCTACTCAAAATGACTAAATTTGCTGTAATTTTCTTACCTACTGCTTGAATAAGTAAAAATTCTACTAATTCGTTTTAAGAGAGTAGAGAGAAAGTATTGGATTCATGTCAAAAATTCGATGTCGAGATTTTGATGGATCTTCACGTTTTGAGGTCCCCTGAATCCAAAAAAGTGGTTTTCGCGACATGGTCTGTCTGTGTGTGTGTGTGTGTGTGTGTCTGTGTGTGTGTCTGTGTGTCTGTGAACAAAATATCTCAAGAACGAAAAGAGCTAGGAAGTTGAAATTTTATATTTAAGTTAGACACCCCCCATGGGACGTGACACGAAGCTTTTAAACAAAATCGACCAAAGAGTACTAGTACTTTACTGATTCATTTTTTCAGTTTTTTTCGATTTTCTCAAAATTTGCTCCAACGATTTTTTTTTAAATTCAAAAATCAATTATTTTTTAGATTCTCTATAAAATGTATATTCTCATTTTGTGATTGAAATCTTCTGAAGACCACTTTACTCTTGTACTCCATAGAAAAGATAGGAGAAATGGTTGCTATGGTAACAAAATATAAATATTTTCCCATACTTATAAATTTTACATCTTGAATTCAATTGTACCCTACTGCCGGAAACTAAATACATGTCGACACAAAAAATCTGGTGTGACAAGCACAGTACACAACTTTCGATTACCGAAGGTAAGAGAAAGTTGTGTGCTGTGCGCCAGTCACACCAGATTTTTTTCCTTCTTCTCCATCTGGTAGACTATATATATATCCCTGATGATGACGACGACAATGATTTCTATTCCGATGTAATATATCTATATAGGGTGTATTAGCGGAGTGTCCGTCTGTCCGTCTCTCAAGCTGTGTTTTACCAACTTCCCGTAATTTACTCGGAAAAGAGAAATTTTGCAGTCTTATAGAGGAAGTTATAGGGAGAGCCCAGGGAAAATACTGGTGCTATAAGGGTAAGCGCAAACAATTCCAAAAAAATCAGAATTTGTCCATTGGACAAATTTGGTGTGACTGGTCGTACAGCAGATTTTTTGTGCCAACATCTATATATATAATTCACTAATGTCCGTCTGTCTGTCTGTCACGCTCTATTTATTTTTCATGTATTTTAAGATTATAATTTAAAAAAATCTGGTGTGACAAAGACAGAACACAACTTTCGATTACCGAAGGTAAAAGAAAGTTGTATGCTCTGTGCGACCAGTCACACCAGATAAATTATAATCTTAAAATACACGAAAAAGCATTTTCTGCAATAGTAAAACATCGGTTATTTTTTGACGATAACTCAGGTAAGTTGGCGTCCGTTTAGACGCACTTTCATCCCGCGTCTAATAGAGGTGAGGGAATAGCGTCAGTTACGTGGCGCAAATAGCATTTAGTCATAATGGAGCGCTGGACCCCACAGCATCGTAAGCATTTGATCCAAACGTTAGTTCGTGCCAGCTAAATCGAAATCGGCCGGTGCCATCTGTCTGTGCGAATAAAAAGTAGGTTGAGAACATTGAAGGGACGGCGTCAACGACAAAGAAGAAAACTGGGAGACCAATGAAAGGTCTTACTGGGGGAATGTGTGCGTCTACCGGAGTTATCTTCAAAAAATAACCAATTTTTTACTAATGCAGAAAATGCTTTTTCATGTATTTTAAGAATACGAGCCGCGATTCTATTTATTAAAGCTTTTATGGTTTGAATTTGTTTTTATTTATAGACCACATTTTTGTATTAATTATTTATTAAAAATATAAATACTGTACAACGTTTCGACTGCTTATTCTGCAGCTGTCCTAAGTTCTGTTCAAGTGAACTGAATCGGAGCAAGTGGACAGTTCTTGAAAAGGACTGCAGAATAAGTAGTCGAAACGTTGTACAGTATTTATATTTTTAATAAATAATTAATATACAAAATGTTTTCTAATAATTAAAAACTCTCAAAATAATAAAGTGATTTTACTTAAAAGCCTTTTTATTATGCATATATTTTTTTTTAAGATGATTGAAGTGTTTCGTGATAAGCCAGATATATTCATATTAATTGTCTGAAAAAGTATATCACTAAGGAGGGCGAGCCCTCGGGGCATGGCGTAGAGGTTAGCGTGCTAACCTCATATACCAAACGTCGCGGGTTCGGACCCCAGGCAGTCCGATGATTTTATTTAAGCCATTTGGATACCAAATGGCTTAAATAAATGCCTGGACCCCATATATGTATATTTATCAATAACGGATATCGTAAAAAGTCTTATATGGCCTGAGTTGCCGAAAAGACTGTGTGAATGAGTGTGTGAGTGTGAGTGTGAATGAGAAAAAGTGTGAATGTTTTTTTTTAAAAAAAAAAAAAAAAAAGGAGAGGCGAAGTCTCGAAGGGGGGTGAAGCGGCTAGTGATGATAAAACTTGATCATTATTTACTTGTAAATTGATTTCCCCAAAGACCATTTAATAACAAAAACAGTGATAGGTCATTTGGGCTGCCTATCTTCCAGGAAACAAAGATTTTCTCGTTCCATGTTGCCTCGGGCTCTTTGCCTTTCTCTTCGATTTTATTTATTTATTTTTTTTTTTAATATCAACTTGTTATGGAACTTAAACAAAAAATAAACTTTACGAATGAATTGATCTTCTCTCTCTATCTCGTTAAATTTCAGCGCAATCCTACCTGCATTCTGAGAATTACCAAAATAAAATTTGAATTTCGTTATACAAATTCGAGAAGAATAACATGACCCTGACATATCCATTTAAATTATTCATAGAGTAACAAAAAAAATCTGGTGTGACTGTCGCACAGCACACAACTTTCTTCATCGAAAGTTTTGTTCTGTGCTTGTCACACCAGATTTTTCGTGTCGACATATATTTAGTTTCCGCCAATATATTAGAATTTAAGATGTCTAATTTATAAACATGGGAAAATATTTATATTTTGTTACCATGGCATCCATTTCTCCTATCCTTCCTATGAAGTACAAGAGTAAAGTGTGCTTCAGAATATTTCAATGGCAAAATGAGAAAAGAGCATTTAATAAATAATTGATTTATGAATTTTAATCAAAATCATTTGTAATAGGAAGAGGTTTGCAGCCAAAAGAAAAGAGCCTCTATTATTAAATAAACTCTTTATTCCGGAAGTTTCGGCATAGATTTACTCTGCCATCATCAGACTTCCAAGCTAAAAGACATCAAACATTCGGAATAAAGAGTTTATTTAATAATAGAGGCTCTTTTCTTTTGGCTGCAAACATCTTCCTTTTACAAATAATTCTATATACAGCCACTTTATTATAATATTATAATTTAATCAAAATCGTTGTAGCAAATTTTGAGAAAATCGAAAAAAACTGTAAAACATCAGTAAAGTTCTAGTACTTTTTGGCCGGTTTTGATCAAAAGCTAATTTTCATGCCATATGTGGGTGTCTAACCTAAATATAAAATTTCAACCTCCTAGCTCAATTCCTTCATGCTTTAAATTGCATACCCAGACCATGTCGCAAAAACCACTTTTTTGGATTCGGGGGCCTCAAAACGTGTGTACCCATCAAAACCTCGACACCGAATTTTTGGCATGAATCCAATACTTTCTCTCTTGTAGCCTTTTAAAAATCACTCTTATGCCTCACTCTGTATTTATTTAAATAATTAATAAGCTTAATAATAATTAGGAATCGACCGAATATTCGGTTTCGGTTACGGTTTCGGCCAGTTTCGGCCAAAAATCATGGTTTCGGCCGTAGTTTCGGTTTCGGCCAAAAAGTGGCCGAACCTTTCGGCCGGCCGAAACCAGAGTCTGAAAAAATGGGATGAGACTCGCATGCAAAAAAAAAAAAAAGGTCAAATAATTTGCACTTGAGGGAGAAAAAATTTAGTCTCCCTAAAAAAAGGTAAAATGATTTTCACCGAAGGGAAAAAAATTCAAAAAAAAAAAGATAAAATGGAAAAAAATTTTTATAGAAAATACAAGTTTCGGTTTCGGTTACGGTTTCGGCCGAAACTAAGGTTGAGGCCGAAGATTCGGTTTCGGTTTCGGTTTCGGCTGAAAATCTTGTTTCGGTCGGACCCTAATAATAATCTTTATTCTTAAAAAAAAAAAAAAACTTTATGTTTATGTATAGTTTAGGTGTAGTAAAAAGAAATCTATTAATTTTCCAGGAAATTGAATGTTTTATTTAACAAACTTAGAATGATTCGATTGACTACAAATATGCGCCGTTTTGTTCACTAACTTGTTGCCATTTTCAAAGTAATTCCATTATGTCTCTCTCATAGAAGCCCTTGTCTCTACTCTATTAGATTTTATTATAAACTTCCGGACTGACCGGGCAGCACGGTGCTTTTTATTATTTGATAAAATTGGAAAAAAAAATAAAAGAGTACTTAAGTAAAATATTAATATTCAAAGACTTCCACAATTTGTTTTGTATACCGGAAATAGTAGCCTATATATTTAAAATTGAATTAAATTTGAGGGAATAGGAAAAAATCTGGTGTGAGTGGAGGAACAATTTTCTCTTAATTTTGGTAAGAGAAAGTTGTGTTCTGTGCTTGTCCCACCAGATTTTTTATGTCAACATAAACAGTATATAGTTTCCGGTAGTACGGTACATTAGAATTACATACTTAAAATTTATAAGCATAGGCTAATATTTTTTTATTTTTTGTTACAATTGAACGATGTTATGCATGAAGGAACCAATCGCCATTATGATCGAAAATGATTCAATCGAGCATCAAGCGGCTTGAACATTTAAAATGCTTGCGCAAAATTCTCCTACAGACGCTACAATTTGCTTGCACGTGCATGCTTGTCAAGTTTGCAGCCGCCCTTATATAGATCATTGTACCCAATGTGTGCCTCTCTTTTCTCTACTGTATCCAAAGATGAATCGAAATTATTAATTCACTAGTTTTAAAGAATAATAAGTGTTGCGCGTTATTTTATTATTATTAAATGATTTAAAAAAAAAAATATATAGTCTATATATAAAAATGAAAACAATAAAGTCAAATATTTGTAAAACATTCGTGTAGCATTTAGGGAATGTTTATTTTTCATTCTTTCTTTCTTGTTAATCATAAAATCTAATTTCATATATGCAGGCATGTTAATATTTACCCACCATTGTTTTATTTGCTTCAATAAAAAGAGAAATAATTCATTTAAAAGAGTGAACGTTTTTTGGCATCTGAGGCCACTTCACAAAACTTTCCTCATAACTCAAAAAGCTAATTATGAGTGAAAAAACTCATTTTTTAACTCGAAGGTTAAGATTTTTCTTGTTTACTATATCGATGTTTGCCCTCGGGCTTGAACTAGGGGTTAGCGTGTTGGCCTTCTATACCAAGGGTCGCGGGTTCGGACCACAAGCAGTCCGAAGATTTTTTTTATTTAAGCCATTTGGTATCCAAAAATTTGGCGCAAATAAAAATTATCCGCGAACTATTCAAATGCATGCTTATTTATTTATTTTTATTTTTCAATTAGATCAGAGGTCATCAATCGATCTTTGAGAAGGGGGGCGTGGCTTCTCTCCTTTCCATCAGGTAGGTCTATTTTTTATTTAAGACATAAGGAAGCAAAAATCATTTATTATCGGCTCTCCCATGGGACCATACCTCGAAAAGCCAATAGGTGTCTCAATGGCCTTTAAAAAGGCACCAATTGAACTGATTTGTAGCCCTCCAAGACGCCATTACGTTGGGATCTAAGAGTAATTAAAAAAAAAGGCTTGAAAAAACCACCAGGGCAAGAAAACGAAATTACAATCCAAAAATATCAAGAACCGGGTGATTGGATAGGATGAAAACAATTGTCCCGTAATGCAAATCTCTTTAATTTTTAAATTACCCTTTTTTATTTAAATACTAGCCGATCCACCCGCCTGCAGGAGACCCTCGCCTTTGTTTAATCAAATGTCTCAATTTTTCAGTCAATTCGTTTCAAATAAATAATAAAAATACCTTTGTGGCATCTTAAAAATTACAATTTTCTTATCCCTTAAGAAAAATCTATATATGCAGTGGCGGAGTGTCCGTCTGTATGTCTGTCTTTATCCAATCCGAATGTTTTTAAATTGAGCGTTTTTGCTCAATGGTCGAGCATTTTGTCCAATGCCAACGCACACTGATTAGGCAAAAACGTTGTCCAATGGCAAAGTATTTTGCCTAATCGGTATGCGTTTTGCTCTTCGACAAACTGTTTTGTCCAAGGTCGTTTTGCTCAATTGATTTGAGTTCAGCCTAAGGAAAAAAAAAAATAAAAATTTATTTACGAGGTTTAGGCCTTTTCAGTACACAAATAAAAAATACCAATTTTTTTCAAAAAATCATATTTATTTTAAAAGGTTTAGCAAACCAATGCAGGTTTCGACAGCTTCCAGCTTGTCATCCTCAGGGTCGGGTTTGTACCTTTTTATAGGTGATTTTCACAAATATCCTCTCCAGGAACAAACCTTCTTTTCCATAGAATGCACTTTCTTATCAACATACATCAATTAAAAAATTGCGACTAATTTCAGTCTCAATTTTTTAAACTAATATATGGAGGGTTCAGAATACAAGTGAACCAAGTCCACTTTTTGTCATTTTAGAGTTAGCAACGCTCTAACATGCACTAACTATGTATAATTTCTGTGTAATAATGAACCACGTCCTAGTTCTGGAAATATCGGCTTGGCTTGACTTTTAAAAAATGTTAACAGGTAATTTTGTTATGAAGCTTTAACTTTAAACCTCTGTAGCTCAAAAGTAAATAAGGTGGACTTGGTTCACTTGTATTCTGAATCCTCCATATGTTGATAAGAGAGTGTTGGGCGTTCTATGAAAATGAAGGTTTGTTCCTGGAGAGGATATTTGTGAAAATCACCTATAAAAAGTTACAAACCCGACACTGAGGAAGACAAGCTGGAAGCTGTCGAAACCTGCATTGGTTTGTTAAACAAATAAATATTTTTTGATAAAAATTGTATTTTTTATTTGTGTACTGAAAAGGCCTAAATCTATTTATTGAATATATGCAGTACTCGGTGAGTTTGCGTTTTGAATTAAAAATTTATTTATATAACAAATTTTATTATTTTTCATTTGAGAGATTTAATTATTTAATTATTAATTTAATTAATTTTAATTGGATTTAATTTTTCAATAGCCTTTAATTTTTAAGAGAAAGAAAAATCCTATTGCTTTCTAAATAAACAAATTCTGGATTTTCTGGAATTTTTTGCTCCTACCCTTTTGGGAATTTGTGGACCCGAGCAAGTTGACCGTGAAAGTGAGTTTTTGTGGTTGTGGGCAGTAGCGTAACTAGGTGGGGGCGAAGGAGGCGCCCCCGCCCCAGGTGCATCAAGCCTTTGGCGCCCCTCGATACCGACATCGGGCCCTTGGACGGTAATTTTATCATCTTCTTTCCATAGATTGTCTATCGAAATTGATAGTTTTCTTTTAAAATTATATTACAACTTGAATTCTACTATTTAAAATGAATTTATTATAAAAATACTATATACCGGGCTTTTTTTTTAATTTCATAATAAATTCATTGTATATCACAAATCCGGAGAAAAATTACCAAAAAAAAGGTTGAACGAAAAACGGCGGTCTAGTTGAGCTTCGCTTCCCCCCCCCCCCCGCCCTCAAAGGCTAGTTATACAGCTGGGTGTAGGTCGAGGGTCCGGTGGATGGATAGCACACCGATCGCCCGAGACAGGCTGGAGATCCTGAGTTCAATTCCTGGGTACCATGGGGCGTCTGGCCCACCAACAAAAAACATACAATATTAAATATTTTATTATGTCGTTTTATACGTTGCTTTTTGTTTTTGTCTTCTAATAATTCTAAATTGTAAAGAAAATTCGTATTCGGTTCACTTCAACTCAAAGTTTAGAGTTTTAGTTGATTTCCCACTCCGGTACGTTCATAGATATTTTCTTTTTAAACGAAAGTAAAGAATCATTACTAATCTTCCCTGGTATGTATTATCGCACTAATTCCCCTTAGAATTTGAATTCAGTGAACAGGCAACATTCCAAATTACGAATCTTAAATATTTCGTCTCCTTTAGAAAGAACCCCCCCTCCCCTTGCCTTCTCTTTAGGTTATAATAGCCCACCAAGGGCTAATTTTAATAAATGGATGAATAAAGAAGCAGCAGAAGCAGAGGAAGCACATTTTATTAGCCAAGAACATGGAATTAATTAATTATATGAATAACGAATAAGAGAGAGGGAGGGAGCGAACAACAAAACGATTAAAAATTGATCCACAAAATTAACAAGGAGATGTGAGCTAAGCATGTCACACCGCGTTAAAAAAAAAAAATATGAATTTTCAATCGTTTTTACTTTCTCTTACCTATGTATATATATAGAGAGAAAGTATTGGATTCATGTCAAATTCGATGTCTAGATTTTGACGGATATACACGTTTTGAGGTCCCTGAATCCAAAATAAAAGTGGTTTTCGCGATATGGTGTCTGTCTGTCTGTCTGGGTTCAATTTAAAGCATGAAGGAATTGAGCTAGGAGGTTGAAATTTTATATTTAAGTTTTGTACCCTCCTGAGACTGTGAAAATAAGCTTTTAAACAAAATCGGCCAAAGAGTACTAATACTTTACTGTTATACTTTTTCAGTTTTTTTTCGATTTTCTCAAAATTCGCTCCAACGATTTTGATTTAAATTCAAAAATTAATTATTTTTTAAATTAATTATTTTTTAGATGCTCTTCAAAATGTATATTTTTGTCATTGAAATCTTCTGAAGACCACTTTACTCTTGTACTCAGTAGCGTATCCAGATGGGGGCCAAGGGGGCGCTCGCCCCCCCCCCAGGCGCATCAAGCTTTTGGCGCCCCTCGCGCCTCCGTATTTTCGGCTTCTTCCCAAAATCTCCTGATCTTTTTTTTTTTGAAATTTCATAATAAAATCATTTTATATCACAAATCTGGAGAAAAATTACAAAAAGAAGATCTAACGAGATTCGAATACTAAAAAATCTGGGGTGACTGGCGCACAGCACACAACTTTCTCTTACCTTCGGTAATCGAAAGTTGTGTTCTGTGCTTGTCACACCAGATTTTTCGTGTCGACATGTATTTAGTTTCCGACAGTAGGGTACAATTGAATTCAAGATGTAAAATTTATAAGTATGGGAAAATATTTATATTTTGTTACCATGGCAACCATTTCTCCTATCTTCCCTATGAAATACAAGAGTAAAGTGGTCTTCAAACAATTTTGAGAGCAAAATCAGAATATACATTTGAAAGAGCACCTAAAAAATAAATGATTTTTGAATTTTAATCAAAATCGTTAGAGCGAATTTTGAGAAAACCGAAAAAAACTGAAAAAGTACATCAGTAAAGTACTAGTACTCTTTGGTCGATTTTGATTAAAAGCTTATTTTCACGCCCTAGGAGAGTGCCTAACTTAAATATAAAATTTCAACCTCCTAGCTCAATTCCTTCATGCTTAAAATTGAACACACACAGACACACAGACACACACACAGACACACAGACAGACAGACCATGTCGCGAAAACCACTTTTTTGGATTCAGGGGACCTCAAAACGTGAAGATCCATCAAAATCTCGACATCGAATTTTTGACATGAATCCAATACTTTCTCTCTATATATATATTACATATATACATAGGTAAGAGAAAGTAAAAAAGGTCGAACGAAAAACGGCGCGCCAGTGGAGCTTCGCCCCCTCCGCCTTCAAAGGCTAGTTACGCCGCTGCTTGTACTCCATAGAAAAGATAGGAGAAATGGTTGCCATGGTAACAAAGTATAAATATTTTCACACACTTATAAATTTTACATCTCTCTCGACATGAAAAATCTGGTATAACAAGCACCGAACACAACTTTCGATTACCGAAGGGTAGAGGAAGAGAAAGTAAAAGTGTCCCCGTGAGAGTGAGTACTCTTTGGAAGTTCCTTCTATCTCTGTGTTGTGTGTTCTGTTCTGTTGTTCCCCACCCGGTTGTCGACGTCCTCGTCGTCGTCCTCGTCCCGGGGCCTCTATCGATCTCTCCTTGCATGGCGGCGGGCCCCCGTCGACGTTGCCACGTCGTCCCCGCCCAGAGATAGAGATAGAGGGAGCCCCAAAAGCCGGGGCCCAAGTCCCCTTTAAGGTCCCTTGGCTATCATTAAGTGCAGTGCAGTCAATCCCCCTAGGACGGACTTCTTCCTACTCCTCCGCCTCCTCCTCTCAGATGACCTCTGGGTCTCAACTAACCAAAACGAAAAAAAAAAAAAAACAAAAATAAAAATAAATAAATTCATCTCCCCAATTGGGGATACAAATCTCATCTATCGTTAATTAATTGAAAAAAAAAAAAAAAAATAGAAAGTAATGCGAAACCTCGGGTTGGTGGCAACGGGGAATCAGCGTGTGGAACGACCAATATCTATTTATATAATTCGCTAATAACGGTCTGTCTGTCTGTCTTTCGCACTCTCTTTGATCAATTTCCATTTGGAATTTTGAGACGAAATTTTTTTTATGCTTAAGAGGTTCTAAGGATTACAGGAAATTTATTTTCATCCAGAGATTCCTCTAACTTTTTGAGTTATTATATGTTACGATTTCTCCCATAGGAAATGTATAGAGAAATATTTATGTAGTATTTGCATTTTGGTATTCAATGAATGTAAACAAAGCAGGCACTGGATTGGAATAGTAATAATTGTCTTCTCATAATTAAGAAAAGGCAGAGGATCCAGGGGGCCGGAGCCCGGAGGCGGGCGGTGCCCGCTAGTTTTAATTGAAATTAAATAAATTACTTTTTTTAATGGCAAGTGAAGGGGGAAAAGCTACTTTTAAAACAAAACTTGAGCATTTTGGTTGCCTAAGTTCAAAACTCCAGTGTCGGGCCTGGCAAGAAGATAGGACCCCGATAATGGCGTAGTGTGTCATAAAAGGTATGCCCAAAAAATCAAGTAATTCAAAAATTTGCCAAGAGATGTCAGAATGGTAGCTAATAATATTTAATGCATTTGGTTGATTTTCATTGATCTTTTAACAATAAATACTTTAGAAATGTTATTATATATTATGTATCTTTTATAAAAGCATAAAAATATATAAATATAGGCCAGATATAGGCTAATATCATCTGTTAGACCAGCCTGCCATCTATTGCAAGAATGTTGAACTAATTTGACAGTTGGTTTTTAAATAAATCATCTAAGCTTATTTTAAAAATTTCTTAATTAATATGTGATTAATATTAACAATAAATTCATTTTTAAATTAAAAAAAAAAAAATTAAAGATTATTGGGACAGATTGTTTTTTTGTATTTGCTTGATAACAAAAAAATTAATTGCGATAATTTTATAAGTAGGGCTCGGATTTCGCCCTATTTGCCTTTTTTTAATTTATGGCTTAAAATTTAGGCCAATATGATACGTATACGTTTCATGAAATTCTGAATAAAAGAAGAGGCATTTGTTAGTGCCTATAATGCCTATTTTGGCCGATTCTGGGTTTTAGTGCCTATTTCATCTATAAATGCCTTTTTTAGTGCCTATTTTAAGTTCAAATAGCCAATTTCAATTTTTTACGAGCTATACATAGCCTAAATTTAAAATTTTTTTGAATTATCAAGAAAATATTTCAGAGGGGGGAGGGGGGTAAAGGGGGTAATTACCCCCCTCCCGAGATTTGAAAAAATATAAAAAAAATTATTTTTAATGTAAAATTTTAAAAAATAGTACTTAAAAATTTGATTTGTATTTGTATTCTGGCAAACAAGTACAGAATTACCGAAATTAAGAAAAACTTGTGTGCTATGCGACCAGTCACACCAAATTACCAAAAATAAGACATCAATTTTTTTAATTTTTTTATATTATTTCTTAAATAATGCCTTTTAAGTGCCTTTTTAAGCGCCTATTTTTACAATAAATGCCTTTTTAAGTGCCTATTTTAATAATTTTTAGTGCTTAGTTGCCTGCCTATTTTAAAGATTTTTAGTGCCTATAAATCCGAGCCCTAATAATAAGTCATTAATGCCCAGTTGCACCAACATATCTCTGAGGTCTCAAGATCGTCTTGCATCTTACATTTGAACTTAAAGTGTTGCACCAACTTTTAAGCGGAACTTAAGTCCTCTATTTGAGCTTCATTAATGCCCAGTTGCACCAACATATCTCAGGTCTCAAGATCGTCTTGCATCTTACATTTGAACTTAAAGTGTTGCACCAACTTTTAAGCGGAACTTAAGTCCTCTATTTGAGCTTACATCTCAAGTAGTCAAATTTGACGACTTAAGTCCCTCTCAGCCTGAATTCGTAACCTAAAAGGAGAATTGTGACATTTTATCTAATCAACTATCTATATATACCCTTATAATATATTCATTTTTATTTAATTAATCAATTTTATTGTTATTATTTAAAAAAAAAATTATATTTTCATCTGTCAAAAAGAATTTTTAAAAATATACCAGGTATATTTATATTATATATAAAAAATTCGAAATAAAATTTGTTGAAGCATATATCTTACAGCAAAGACGGTGTGTAAAAGTTTAAACTGTTTTTAATCGCTATAAATTGGTTTTTACTTCAAGATATTAATAGAAAACGTGAATATTGGTGTGGATGGAGCTGATCGGAGGTGAAGATTTTGATGTTTGCATAATGTTATAATTGCCAGAGAAGCTTTTGAACATAACCACGTATTTTCAAAATATATCTGTCAAAATTCACTATGATTTTAAATAAATATATTAAATATATTTTTACTGTTAAATTTATTAATATATTAAATTAAAATATTAGCCTAAATTAAATTATTAATTTTGTTTATTAATTAAATAAACCCATTATTAAAAATATAATATATTATATTAAATATTTTAAATAGATATTAAAAATAATAGATTTAAAAGTTGATTGAATTGAAGTGGCAGAAAAACGTCACTTATTAAAATTTGATAATATTTTTTTGTTGACAGAATTTGATAAAACAGAGTAAGCTGATTATTTATTTATTTATTTTTATTTTGGTCAGATTTTGGTTAGCAAATATGTTTTTTGTTGTCCTGCAGTGCGGCCTAGTGGCTAATTTGTAACAAAAGTGCGAGGTTGCCAGATGTTGTTTTTTCTTAAAGGCAGCTTGAGTAAGATCACTTGAAGATTCATTGGTGCAACGTTTTAACTCTCAAGCTGAGACTTGAGTTCAAGACGGACTTGACCAAGTCAAGATCTGAGACTAGTTGGTGCAACTGGGCATTGAAGATTCATTGGTGCAACGTTTTAAATCTCAAGCTGAGACTTGAGTTCAAGACGGACTTGACCAAGCTAAGATCTGAGACTAGTTGGTGCAACTGGGCATAAACAAATTATAGCTCGATGTCCCAATAATCTCTTATGAATTTAATTCATTTAAAAAAAAAACGCATAGAAAAAATTCCTTATAATAGTCTAGTTTTTTTTAAAGTACGTTTAGACGTCGCTCCTACATCCCCTTAAATCCATTCAGGTAAAAGTAAAAAACAAAACAAAAGCAAATCAAATTTGTAGTATATCTTTAAATGAATAAAATTGAATTTTTTTTTTTTTTTTTTTTATTAACGTTAAACAAATCTTGTTTGTTTTTTTTTGTTGACTTTTGAATCTAAAATTAAATTTAAATCAAATATAAGTTTATTTTTAGTATCGGGTTGGAGCCTCCTGCTCTTTGACTCATTGCTAGTTGAGTTTTGTTTTACAGATACGCGATCTCTATCTCTCTCTCTATGAATTTTATATTACCTTCAAAGAGACCGTTCTCCTAGGAGATTGGATTCTAACAGCCAATGATGAAAGCCTTACTTGTCATCATCAGAGGGATGAGGGGGGAGGGAGGCAAGTCAATCATTCACTCCACCCTAATCACTTATTCTTTTAGTGAATTATTCAATTAATTAAGATAGTCATAAGGCAGGGAGTGAATGAAAATTTATTTCGTGTTCTACGAATAGGGGAGCTGAAAATGAAGAGTCTGATTCTTTTTATGATTCTTGGCACCCAACAAGCATCAGTTCCAGCTCTAATTACAACAAGATAAGAGTATAGACATATTTTAATATGCATAGCCTCTCTTTTGTGGCTTGTGACTATCTTTCACTCAGTCTACTTACTTTACAAATTACTCGCGTTTTATGAAATTGAATTAACAAAAACGTTAGATTTTTTTTTTTTTTTTTTTAAACATTCCCACTTTTTCTCATTCACACTCACACTCACACACACATTCACACTGTCTTTTCGGCAGCTCAGGCCATATAAGACATTTACGATAACCGTTATTTATGAATTTATATATATTAGGGTCCAGGCATTTTTATTTAAGCCATCTGGATAATAATAAAATCATCGGACTGCCTGGGGTCCGAACCCGCGACGTTTGGTATATGAGGTTAGCACGCTAACCTCTACACCACGCCCCGTGGGCAAAACGTTTTGACGACGATTTGATAACCATAGAATAATTAATTAATACAACTATTTTATGTAGGTAGAATTAGAAATAAAAGAGAGCAGCTAAGCAGAATTCCATTTGTTTTCCCTCAAAGCTGACGTTTCTGTCCTGTTTATGGCCATCTTCAGAGCACTAGGGGTGTCATTATTAACTTCCACATTTCACCTTTACTTCAATCGTTGGTTTTATCTCTTTCAAATATATAGATGATATCGACGTTCTAAATAGCAAACTTCATTTTTCTTTCTCTTACCTCTATATATGTTAATATATATAGAGAGAAAGTATTGGATTCATGTCAAAAATTCGATGTCGAGATTTTGATGGATATACACGTTTTGAGGTCCCCTGAATCCAAAAAGAGGTTTTCGCGACATGATCTGTCTGTCTGTCTGTGAACAAAATATCTCAAGAACGAAGAGAGCTAGGAGGTTGAAATTTTATATTTAAGCTAGGCACTCCCATTGGACGTGACACGAAGCTTTTGAACAAAATCGACCAATGAGTACTAGTACTTTACTGATGCACTTTTTCAGTTTGTTTCGATTTTCTCTAAATTTGCGCTAACGATTTTTTTTTTTTTTAAATTCAAAAATCAATTATTTTTTTTAGATTCTCTTTAAAACGTATATTCTCATTTTGTGATTGAAATCTTCTGAAGACCACTTTACTCTTGTACTCCATAGAAAAGATAGGAGAAATGGTTGCCATGGTAACAAAATATAAATATTTTTCCATACTAATGAATTTTACATCTTGAAAATCGAATGTACCGTACTGTCGGAAACTAAATACATGTCGACACAAAAAATCTGGTGTGACAAGCACAGTACACAACTTTCGATTACCGAAGGTAAGAGAAAGTTGTGTGCTGTGCGCCAGTCACACCAGATTATTTTACTGATGTCTGTATAGTATTGGAACCTATTTCCAGTTGAATAAAATCGTTTGGTGTTGTTTTTTTTTTGGTACCTGAGAAACCTCTGGAAGATTCAGAAAAAATTGTTTTGAATTTGTGTCAACACTTTTTTTTTTTTTAAAGCTTGTCCTTTAAATGACCCCCATTTTCATTTCACCCTCACAAATTTCTGTACTTAAGAGAGTTTTCGTCACATTTTCTCCCGTCGAACAACCCACCTAATGACCATGTTTCCGCTCCGGATATTATCCTTTAGATTCTCTCGATGGCCATTGGCTTGTTGACGATGAATTTGTTCTCTCTTTAGAGAAAGAAAAAAAAATAAGTAAAAGGAAATCATCAAGTTGGTAATCTAAACATTCAAGTAATAAAATTATTGATCTACAATTTATATGAATGGTTCTATCAACAATTAGCGTTTGTCATGTCTTTACCAATGTTATCAGCAAAATCGTGAAAAAAAAAGTACTGTAATCCAAGTATTTAAACTTATTTAAGAATAATAATTTATTTGTTTCATTTGCGATTCTTCCCATTTGGCCCCATACAGACAATCCGTGACCTCTAGGGGATTGGGACTCACTACTTTAAGAAGACCTGTTCTAAATTACTGCTAAAGTTTTATAAATAAACAATATAATAGTTTGTATCAATACATTTTTTTGCAATAATGTATTATTTTATAGTCCGTGACCCGTGGCTAAGAGAGAAGACATTAGCTTCTCATGGCTGGGGTCCCGGGTTCGCTTTCCATAAGCTTGAGAAAAATTTATTTCATTTGATTTGACAACAATTAATTTCAAATAAATAGAAATGGGGTCTAAATGGCCTTAGATGCCGAAAAAGACCCTAAAAAAATATTATTTTTATAATAAGATGAGGTTTTACGATTAAATATTTTTAATGGAGGCGTCGCACAGTGGGTCAGAATCCCAAAAAGCTGGCCCAAAGTCGAAAAATAAAGTTTCTAGTTGGGAAATTTTATATGCTGGGATGGCTAGACTGATAACCCAAGTGTTCAAATCCGTTAGAATTGGAGTCACATCCCTTATGCCCGCTTTTGAAAATTAGTTCAAAGAAGTTGACCTTCGCTCAAATAATATCTAACGTCCACGCAGGAGAAACAACAAGCACGCCTTTGAAGAGCCATAGTTTCTCGTAGAGTTCACCGATTTTACTTTAACAAAATGGAATCAACTCGTGAAAAGAAAGTAGAATATAATAAGTTTATTGAAAGCTCAATATTTTTACAGAAAAAGGTAATAAGGTAATAAAGTTACGTAAATTTTACGTTAGAAAACAAAAAAAAGTTTAGTTTTTAATGAAAAAGTTTAGTTGTAAAGCGTGGTGTATTGTTATCTAACATACTAGACATAGAAAGGTGAAACTATTATCTATAAAATAAAAAAAAAATCAGCTGCGAATATCTGCGAAACGAGATTTTATGCAGTTTTTTGTAAAAAAAGAAAATACGAAATATTATTTTAGCGTAACTAAAAAAGGTATAAATAATTTTTTCGTGCGCTTGGATAATTGTTTAAACTTCTCTTCAACGTATATAATGTA
>JAKCPI010004874.1:0-32069 GCA_023213315.1 Euborellia annulipes
TTTCTTATTTATTAATGTATTCTAATTGTAAAGTAGTTTTTGTTAAAAATTGTATTTTTTATCAAAAGCAGTTTGGGACTTCTAAAATTACGACATATTTGCACCTCTAATTTTCAAATGTCTTTCTAAAATTACAAACCATTTGTAAAGGGTTTTTGCTAAGACTTAGCCAGTGGAGTTTCTCGGGGGGTAATCTGGTGTGACTGGTCGCACAGCACACAATCTTTTCTTATTATTATCTACTTACTCATGGTAGTAGATTCAGGAAAAATCTCATTTTCATGTTTGTTTTGCCATTATTTGTAAAATAATGATTACAGGTCACAAACAAACACGGTTTTAATGGAGATAAAATTCTATGGTATTTTAATCAAAAAAAAAAAAAAAAAAAATACTACAATTTTGAAACAGACGAATAAACAGAAGTAGCAGGTGTAGCCAAAAATAAAAGCCTCCGATTTAACTGAAGATGGGTAAATAAAATTCTCCCGAAACGTCTCTTCAAAAAAAAAAAAAAAAAGCCATTTAACATTCACTAACTACCCAAACATGAAAAAACCGGCCCTAAAGAAATTGTCACAGATACAAAGACACACTTGAAAGGATTCAGAAGCAGGGCCGGAACTAAGAGATTTTTTAGGGGGGGGGTGGGGGCAAAATTTAATTTGCATTTAAAATTAAAAAATTAAAAATCATTTTACCTTTTTTTTAGTAAATCTTTCTTTAATTGCCGCCCCCCTGATATCTGCCGCCCGGGGCACACGCACCCACTCCCCTCCCCTAGATCCGGCCCTGTTCAGAAGTATTTCATTAATTTTACTATCCATAACCTTTGATTGATCAGTAAGAGAAAAAAAATAAGTCCAAACAGATAAGCATTTTATATAAATAGAATAAAAATAAATAAATTAAAGAAGATGAAATCTTAAAAATAAACTGCTTCAGTGTGTGTGTGACTTTAATCCGGATATAAATTCAAAAAAATAAAAATAAATAAATTCCCCGCCAGATGGTTTCTTAGTATTTACTCAACGATTTTATTGATAGAGAGGGCAAAAGCCTCACGGAGAATTTTGCAACGTGCTTTCTACTTTTTACTTTCTCTTACCTACATATGTATAGATATAGAGAGAGAAAGTATTGAATTCATGTCGAGATTTTGATGGATATACACGTATTCTCATTTTGCACTCAAAATTGTTTGAAGCATACTTTACTCTTGTACTTCTTAGGAAAGTTAAGAGAAATGGTTTCATTGGTAACAAAATAAATATTTTTCTCTGTTTATAAATTTTACATCTTGAATTCTGATACATGTATATCGGTGGAAACTAAATATATGCCGGCACAAAAAAATCTGGTGTGATAAGCACAGAACACAACTTTCGACTACCGAAGGGAAGAGAAAGTTGTTTGCTGTGCAACCAGTCACACCAGATTTTATTTAATAAAATTCCTAATTAATTGCAAAAAATAAAATGATATAATTATAAATAATCATAATATTAGCAATTAATTCCCTTTTTTTTTTTTTTTTCCTCACCCCCCCCCCCCCCCCCCCCCTAGAATATTTATTAATTAATTTTTATTAAATCTAGTAAAAATAATATACGAATGAAATTAGTCACTATAAATGATTTGATTGTTGTTGGCGCTCACAGCGCCAATGACGTCATTCCTCCCGGCCAGTTGGTCACTCAGTCTAAAGAGGATCGTCGAGTTTTGACCCACGCGAAATGTATTGTGAATTTTTATTTATAAAGTGCATAATTTGTGTTTAAGTTAGTGATTCCAGGATGTGTTATGTGTTTAATAAGTGTTTGAAAATACCAAATGGAGATGATTTTTGGAAAATATCAAATAGAGTTGCGAATGGAATGCAATCACAACGGTGAGTTGATTGAGATCCTTTTATTTAAGCAAACGGTCAAAAAGATGGCGATGTCTGTTTGATCGATATTCGATTTAATTTCATTTTTAGTAATATTTACAATTATTTAGTGACATTTGACTAAATTTTTTTTTATTTTTTTAATATGTTTGCTTTGTTTTGATAATCCATTTATATTTATTTCCAATCAAATACATATACTGATTTTCTGATTTCTTAATTCATTGAGACCCATCATTCGGGCAATGAATATAATATAAATTTAAGACCCACACACACATACACGCGGGAGCTTACACTAACACAACCGTGAGCATTCGCGCGCCCGCGCTCACATACACACAGCTACTTGGCGCCTTGCTCACACACATACACACTCACACTACTACGCGCGCGCTTTCGCGCGTCGCTCTCACCTACATACACATAGACAGACACTCACACAAACATAGGCTTTCGCGCGTCGCACTCACACACATAGGCTCTCACAGACACACATATACAGTGATGGCGTTTTTTCTCTCAGTGGGGCGGGGGAGAGGGCAGGAATGGGGCAAACTTATCAATAGGGTGTGGGGGGGTGAACAATATGCATATAGGCTATATGGACCCTGTTACGCATTAGTGTGTCAAGCGCCAACTACCGAGTTTTGAGAAAATTAACATTAGAGTTTTTTGTTTTCATTGGATTATATATAATTTTTTTGTCAATTGTGCAAGTAAAATATAAATTTTTTTAGGACATATTTCATAAAAAATACTATTCATTATAGCATTTGAAACAATATTCCGTGCTTAACTCAATTTTTTATTTTTTGGCGCTTGACACACTAATGCATAACAGGGTCCATATAGCCTATCAACAGAGAAACAAAAAAAAAAAAATTGAATTAACACCCCGTCTTATTTATTTTTCAATTGGATTCGTAGTCAATCCATTTGAAATAAATTGTCGCATGAGATGGGATGCGGACCAGCATCCCTTGGTACAAATGACCAGCACGACTTTGTAGGTTTATTTTTTTCATTTATTGGCCTTCGGGCCTTGGTGTATTGGTTAGCGTGCGGTCTATTTGTACCTAGGGTCACGGGTTCGCATCTCGTACTAGGCGACAAAATTTATTTAAATTGTATTGGCTACCAAGCAATTTAAATAAATAGGGACGGGGTCTAAATGGCCTTCGATGCCGAAAAAGACCTTAAATTAAAATTTAAAAAAAATTATTGTTTAAATAACAATATTGTTGTCCGGGAGCCGTGGTTCAGAGAGAAGACACTAGCTTCTCGCGCCGGAGTCCGGGTTCGCTTCCCGTCCCAAGCGAGAAAAATTTATTTTATTTGATTTGACTGCAAATCATTTGAAATAAATAGCGATGGGGTCTAAATGGCCTTAGAAAAGAAAGACCTTAAAAAAATAACAAATTTATATATGGACCCTGTTATGCATTAGTGGGTCAAGCGCCAAAAAAATTAAAAATTGAGTTAAGCACGGAATATTGTTTCAAATGCTATATTTAAAAGTATTTTTTATGAAATATGTCCTAAAAAAATTTATATTTAATGTTACTTGCACAATTGACAAAAAAATGATGATATAATCCAATGAAAACAAAAAATTTTATTGTTAATTTTCTCAAATCTCGGTAGCTGGCGCTTGACACACTAATGCGTAAGAGGGTCCATATATCATCCCACGACTTTGGTTTCAAGCTGACTGCAGGGGGGCATCCAGGGGCCACATTCCATTGTCGGGGGGGGGTGCCCCCATAGCGCCGTCACTTACACTGCACATAAACAAGAAATTTTATTTGATTTAAAATATCTCTTAACCTCGAAACCTTAGCACAATGGTAGAGAACTCGCCTCTCGTGCTAGGATTTTCGCTTGATTTATTTCATTTTGAAATTTGGAATTTTATTTAATCTAAATTTACAACTGAAAGTTATATTTTTCAAAAAATCTGATGGGGCCGCCCATTTCCCGACTTTCGTGTCTTCTCTTTATAATTAAATATTTTATTACCATAGCAAACAACTATCCGAGTGGTTCCCAACTGGTGCACCCAAGGGGTGCCGCGATATATTGAGATAAACCAAAATAAATAACCCTATACTTAGGCTAACAAAACTAGTGACTGTAGTAATGTTTGTTATAGTTCAATTCTTTGAGCCACAGGTCAAAGGCCTTCTTAAAATTTAATGTTCGTATCAGGGGAAGGTAAATATATCTCTACACAAAAAATCTGTTCTGACAAACACAGAACACCTACCGAAGGTGAGAGGAAGTTGTGTGTTGTGCGACCAGTCACACCAAATTTTTGTTATCATAGAACGGTGCAGGCTGGCTCATTTCTAGTATATTATTCAGTTGACTTTAAAGCAATTAAAGCCACCTTTAAAAGGGCGAAAGAAAATCTCTCGTTTTCTTTAAAGGTAGAGAGAGAGAGAGAGAGAGAGAGAGAGGCTACGTAATAAAGAGAGAGAGAGAGCAGTAGCAGCAGGCTTACTTACAATTCGCTAAGAGAACGAATGGCTTAAATTATTATTCATAAGAAAATTTTAATTAATTTTCTTCTCCTCCCCCCTACACTCCTTTTTTTTTTATTAAAAGCTAACTTTTTCCTTTTTCCCCAAGGGAAGTTTAAATATTTACTAAGCAATGACTTCTCTTAAAGATACATGAGAGAAGGATTATTGTATAAGCTAGAGTGGGATAAGCGCATAAACGGGGGGTCATTTTTACCATACCAAGAACAAAATTTTGCAATAGTTTTCAAATATTGTGTGTTGTTATGTTGAAGATTATGTCGACAATTTGTTTTCTTTGATAGGCAACTTTTTCTCTTTGTTAGCCTCAAAGAGAGGTGGCAAACCCAATTTGATCCAGATTTCTATAAAACTAACGAAAATATAGAAGAAAAAAATATGAACGTGACATTAACCTATAGACCTATATATTTTATTTAATCAACAACTAGGCCTATATTTAAAACAAATATTAAAGCAACTTAAGAAATTCTCGTTTGAGGATTCGAATATACTTTACAACAACTTGCAGGGGTCCCGACTTTCCCGGGTTCGATCCGGGTAACGATCAGCTGGTTTAGAGAAAAAAAAAAAATTTAAAACAACTAGGAATTTCTCGGCTTCGGCTCGGTTAGTTTCTTTAAGTGGTATTCATTCGCTTCGAACTGAATGGAATATGAAGATGACATTAACCTATTTATGTTTTATTTAAAGGGGTTGGAGAATAATAACCAGCAGATTTATCGCTCCTCCTGACGTCCTTTTATTTGGCAGATATTTCGATGCATAGGACACGCATTATCTTCAGTGCCGCGAGGATACAGTAGGTGGGCTTAGGGGCGTTAAACATAATTAGTGAGGTGCCAAAGCAAAATTGATATTTCAATATATATCAATTCTGCTTTGGACACAGAGCTTTCATCAGCTTAGAGAAGGCACCTCACTAATTATGTTTAACGCCCCTAAGGCATTTAATAGAACTAGACTAAGCCCACCTACTATATCCTCGCGGCACTGAAGATGATGCGTGTCCTATGCATCGAAATATCTGCCAAATAAAGGACGTCAGGTGGAGCGATAAATCTGCTGGTTATTATTCTCCAACCCCATTAATTCACTAATGTCTGTCTGTCTGCCACCCTCTATTTAGGTAACTTCCCGTTGGAATTTTGAAATGAAATTTTATATGCATAAAGAAGACCTTCTCGGGATTACAGAAAAATTATTATCATCCCGAAATTCCTATAACTTTTTGAGTTATTAATTCTTAAAGTTACAATTTCTCCCATAGGAAATGTATAGAGAAATATTTATGTATTCTTTTCATTTGTGTATTCCATGAATGTAAACAAATCCTCAAGCAGGCACTGGATTGGAATGGAATAATAATAATTTTCTTTTCATAATTAAGAAGAAAAGACGAACGTCCCCCGGTAGCCCTCGGTTTTATAAATGTGATTAATATATATGTAAAATTAAAACCCTCATGGCCTCAGCAGGCGGAGGGGGGGAAAAAAAAAAAAAAAAAGAAGAAAAGACGAGGGTCCGCCACAGGGGAGTCCCTCCTCAACTAGGACATCCTCCCTAGCATAGAAGAGGTTAGATAAAAGTAACCAGAAATAAGGATTAGTTCACTAGATAGAAATGAACGAAGGAGGAGGAGTTAGAGATAGGTAATAATGTAACTTCACGGGGTGCCGGTAGATGGCTACGGTTAGAGGTCGCTTTGGTTTGAGGTGTGTGTATTCGTGCACGAAAGCACCTCGGGTAAATAAAAGGTAATAATAATCACCTGATCGCAACTGCCATTTAGCAACTCTTCGATTTTTTTTTACGCCAACCTACGTTTGTTGTGCAAAGTTAAAAAGAAAGATGTCATATTGCTGTATAAATTCCTTCCTGCTTTCCACCTACATTCCACGTAATTTTCACTTAATTTTAATTATTTCAAACACACACGCACACACACACACTGACTAATTCTGATCTAATCTTTCAACCGTAATATATTCATTTCATTAGAATAACAAAGTTTTATTCTCAAGATAATAATAATAGCAGCACACGAAATGTAAATAAACAGAAACAATAATTTCTCTCTCTAATAAATTCATTGACATAGAAAAAAAAAAAAATTCCCTTCTATTTTTGGAATAGATCATGAAAGTTTAATTTGGATACAGGAATTAAGTAGAAAAGAGAGGGAATAGTAATGAACTAACAAGTCTTTTTCTCTGATGTATTTATGTGCTCTCTTCTTGTTCTTGGTGTTAAATTGAATTAAGGACCTCAAAATTGAAGTGAAGGTTGAATGCAAATTTCAAAATAAAGAAACGCAACTTTTCTTTTAAGAAAAAAAATAACTTTAAAGTATAGAGAAGGACAAGTAGAAGTAGAGTCTAAAATTTGTATCTCGTCTTTCGATGCAGGGAATTAAATTCATTTTTGATGACTAATAAAAATATTTAATTCAATTCGCGCCTAGTCGGGGGCTTCCCCCCTGGACCCACCTCCAGCTGGCTCGGGCCCGTCTGCGGCGGACCATCGCCTTTTCTTCTTAATTATAAAAAGAAAATTATTATTATTTTTTTTTTAACATTCACACTTTTTTCTCATTCACTCTCACATTCACACAATTATTTCGGCAACTTAAGCCATTTAAGACTTTTAACGATACTAGTTATTTGTAAATATATCTTTTGGGGGTCTAGGGGATTCTTATTTAAGCCATTTGGTATCCCAATGGTTTAAATAAAATCATCGGACTGCCTGGGTCTGAACCCGCGATGTTTGGTATACGAGGATAGCACGCTAACCCCTACACCAAGCCCCGAGGGCAAGAAAATTATTTATTTTTTTTTTAAACATTCACACTTTTTCTCATTCACACTCACACAGTCTTTTCGGCAACTTAAGCCATTTAAGACTTTGACGATAACCATTATATATGAAAATATCTCTTGGGGGTCCAGGCATTTCTATTTGGTATTCAAATGGCTTAAATATCGGACTGCCTGGGGTCCGAACCCGCGACGTTTGGTATAGGAGGTAGGCACGCTACCAACCAGACCAAGCCCGTAGGCTAGGAAAATTATTATTACTACTATTCCAATTCAATGCCTGCTTGAGGATTTGTTTACATTCATGGAATACACAAATGAAAAGAATACATAAATATTTCTCTATACATTTCCTATGGGAGAAATCGTAACTTTAAGAATTAATAATTCAATAACTACAATATTTTATAATAAATTATTATAATATTTTTTTTTTTTTTTTTTTTAAACATTCACACTTTTTTTCTCATTCACACTTACACTCACACACACATTCATACAGTCTTTTCGGCAACTGAGGCCATTTAAGACTTTAGACGATAACCGTTGTAATTAATAAATCAATTTGGGGTTGAGGCATTTCTATTTAAGCCATCTGGTATCCAAATGGCTTAAATAAAATCTTCGGACTGCCTGGGTCCGAACCCGCGACGTTTGGTATAGGAGGTAGGCACGCTACCTACTACGCCACACCCGGGGGCATTATAATATTTAAATGGAGTGATAATGAGACATTCAACCGTTGTTCATTATTCTCATTGCTAATTTAATTTTTGTTTCTTTTTGTTACAGGTAAAAATCTTCTACAAGATATTTTCATCTAAACGGTAAAAGAAATATTTTTCTTTTCTAAGACAGTTAAAAAAAAACTAGACTATTATAAGGAATTTTTCAAATGGGGTTTTTTTTTTAATGAATTATATTCATAAGGGATTATTGGGACAGAAAGTTATAATTTTTTTATGACCTATTAAAAAATTAACGAAATTAATTTTTTTTGTTATCAAGCAAACACAGCAAACCATTTGTCCAAATAATCTTAAATTTTTTTTTTTTTTTTTTTAATTTAAAAATGATTTATTGTTATTATTAATCACATATTAATTAATAAATTTTTAAAATAAGCTTAGATGATTTATTTAAAAATCAAATGTCAAATTAGTTCAGCATTCTTGCAATAGATGGCAGGCTAGTCTAACGGCCGATCCTCATTAATGGCCTATATTTATATATTTTTATGCTTTTATAAAAGATACATAATATATAATAACATTTATAAAGTATTTATTGTTAAAAGATCAATGAAAATCAACCAAATGCATTAAATATTATTAGCTACCATTCTGACATCTCTTGGCAAATTTTCGTAATAGCTGTTTTTTTGGCATACTGACACACAACGCCCTCTTCTCGGCGTAACTTCTACCTCCCTTTTAAAGGGAAAAACAAAAAGCAGAAACGACTTTGTAACAATGAATAGTTCAAGAGAGGAAATAATCGCTTCCCTCATGAGCATTTACTCAATTACAATTCTATTATGAGGCTCACAAACGTCAAAATAGACCTAGACGATCAATCCATTCAGTTATTCAAACGTTCACCTTCAATGATTGACTCAAGCGTCAAACAGGTTCCTAGACGGTCAATCTGACTCTATCTTATTATCAAAATGATTGACCGTGTAGTGCCACCTTTAGAAATATTTAAAAAAAAATTGTTTATTTAAGATCTTTTTAGGCATATTAGGCGCCATTTACCTGATAGATCCCACCTTTATTTATTGATAGCCTATTCAATGAATTGCAATCGAAAGTTTCGTAAAAGTTTCTTTCTAAACTTCGGATAAAGTGAAAAAATTGCTAGTCGAAGAGTCAAGTTCAATTTTAAAAGATGATTAATATTTCACGAATTCACTTTAGAAATGGACAAATATGGCCTGCATATGACCCCTGGGTGTTGCATTATTGAATATTTATGCTCTCTATAAAACGCTAGTGACTCTCTCTATTTTCCTTTATAAAAAGAAGGATTTATTCCTATTTCCTTGATTAAATTATTTGACATACGAGGGGCCATATTCCTTATTTAAATAAAAAACAAATTCCGTGTAAATAATAAATCAAATGTCTTTCTCTTCTCATACATGTGCAAAGAGGGAAATATTTATTATCTCTATACTGTCTTACTAGGGTGGGTCGCTTTGCCACATTTTTTGGAGCTAAATGTAATACCCGGCAAAAGTGTCTCACCCTGATGGACATTACAGATCTAAATTTTTTTTTCAAATCGTACACCTCAAAGTTTGTCTGTCTGTCTGTTCGTAATAACGCATAAACTCCGAAACTACTGGGCCAGTTTTAATGGAGTTATTTTCAAGAAAATTTTCGAGAGGTTGTTGAAACATTATTTCATATTAGGAATACGGGACCTCCCTTTGGAGGGAAAAGCATTGGCTTCTATCTCTTTCTTTCCTTAAACAAAATTAAGGCCAATTAATTATAGCCTACTAATTAAATAATTAAATCTTTCAAATGAAAAATGATAAAATTGGTTATATAATTAAATTTACTTTTTTTTTTTTCTTTGAAGATGGGTCGACAGTAAAACGGGACAGGATGCCTGCCATCCTCCACAAAGGAGATACACATTCACATCCTTTAGCGTGCAGAATTCCCTTATTATCATTTAATGCAACCAATTCCATGGGAGGGGGAGGCAGATCAGCTCGAATTCAAATCTCTCTGACAAGGAGTCCCCACGGGTTGTGGGTCACCGATTTTTTCAAACTCATAGGATTTGAAGATTAGTATCTGGACATCAATTTCCCAAAGCAGTACGATGCACTACTCAAGAACACTCAAGAAAATCGACTTTGAAGACGATCAAGATTTCCGAGTTCTATAAGTTTGAATAATTTTGTTTATATGTAAACAGTGTCTGGTAGCCGAGAAAGTAAGCGCAACAGTCTAATAAACAAGGAGTCGCTAGTTCGATTCTTGTTGCGGACATTTTTTTTTTAATTTCAATTTTTTATCCGTATATACAGTATCTCTCATATTAACTTTTTTAAAATTGAAATTAAATTAACAAATATTTTTTCAATATAAATTAACTTCTTTTATTTTTAATTACCACTCGCTACTATAGTTTTCACCGCCGTGTTGGTTTATCGACTAAATTCTTATATGGCCTAAGTTGCCGAAAAGTGAGCATGTGTGTGTGATTGGAAAAGTGTGAGTGTTTAAAAAAAAGATATATGAAAATATATGCAAGACGATTCGTCTTATTTAACAATAAGGTCTTTTTTATTTTTATACCAAATTTTTTAATTTTTATTTTAAATTTGTTAATTTATATTGAAAAAATATTTGTTAATTTAATTTCAATTTTAAAAAAGTTAATAGGAGAGATACTGTATATACGGACTAAAAAAATTGAAATTAAAAAAAAATGTCGGCAACAAGAATCGAACTAGCGACTCCTTGTTTATTAGACTGTTGCGCTTACTTTCTCGGCTACCAGACGTTGTTTACATATAAACAAAATTATTCAAACTTATAGAACTCGGAAATCTTGATCGTCTTCAAAGTCGATTTTCTTGAGTGTTCTTGAGTAGTGCATCGTACTGCTTTAGGAAATTGATGTCCAGATACTAATCTTCAAATCCTATGAGTTTGAAAAAATCGGTGACCCACAACCCGTGGGGACTCCTTGTGAGACAAAGTTTTTTCTCCCTGATTACTTTTAGTTCCATGAGAAGAGTATAGATGGCCCTAAACTTATAAACACATTTTTTTAACCTTGATTGTGCTTGATCTGTGACTAATTCTCAGGCATTCCCTGGATTGAAATATTGGATCTCACCATAATATCCCCCAGGCAACTCCACGAGGAGAGGGAGTTGTTGCTGGGACATCCCGTCCTGTGGAAAGAAGTCTCCCTCTCAGTAATGCATTCTCCCAAAGGCTACACGAGAGTCCTTTCTCAAATTAGGACATCCTCCATAGCATAGAAGAGGCTGTATCAAAGGAACGAGAAATAGATCACTGGCTAGAAATGAACGCAGGAGGAGGAGTTAGAGATAGGAAATAAAGCAACCTTACGGGGTGCCGATAGATGGCTACGGCCAGAGGCCGGCTTGAGGTGTGTGTCTTCGTGCCTCGGGTAAATAAATAGGAATTTCAAATAATAATAATAAAAATTCCTAAAATTAAGCTTGAATGATCTGATTATGAGCAATGATTAATTCCTTCCGTACTTTTCATCAATGTAGTAATAGATTAATTATACTAATAATAGACCTAAGCATTTACTGATTAGAGATTAGACAGGGGGGTGTGTTTTTTTTATGTAAATGCGAACAAGAAACGAATGAGAGAGGGGGAGGGGGGGAGTCTTTAATCTAAAGCCAAAACTAATGGAGAAGTTTGTATGAGAGAGAGAGAGAGAGGGAGGGATTGCCCCCACATCACAACAACAACAACAACACAAACAACTCCTTCTCTCAACAAATAGGGGCTCTTGCTTGATCGCATGTTTGTTATAATTAAATTAATAAAACATGATACCAAAGACTAAAATAAGAGAGGCAAGTGCCTTTTTTTTATCTTGGCTAATCATTAACGTTCAATTATTAAGAATACTTTTTTTTTCTTTTTGTAGTTTGTATAGTTCAAGATGAACGCCTAAGTGACATGATTTAATTCTTTCGTTAATTAATTTTTGGTGCTGGGATATTTTGAGCTATTCCTGGTTATATGGGTAGCCCAGATTCCAAAAATACCATCAGTTCATTAGCTCTAATTTTAGAGATATTGAGAAATTTCTAAAGCGGATCTTATTTTGAATTTTCTAGATTATTTTAATGCGTTACTCTTTAAAAATACCTTCGGTAATCGAAAGTTGTGTTCTGTGATTGTCACACCAGATTTTTTGTGTCGACATATATTTAATTCCTGTCGATATTTTAGAATTTAAGATTTTTTTTTTTTAAACATTCACACCCACACTCACACTCAGACACATTCACATAGTCTTTTCGGCAACTTAGGCCATATAAGACTTTTTTCTATTTAAGCGATTTGGTATCCAAATGGTAGGCACGCTACCAACTACTCCAAGCCCGGGGGCTAGAATTTAAGATGTCAAATTTATAAACATTTATATTTTGTTACCATGGCAACCATTTCTCCTATAGTGGAGAATTGGAGATATCAGCCAAAATGGGATTATCCAGGTTTACGGCGGAAACTATAGTTATAAATATATGTCGACACGAAAAATCACACTGTAAAAAAATATGAATTTTCAATTATTTTTCATCTACTTTCGTGGTTTCATTTTAATATACCCAGGATATGAAATAAAATTAATATAAACGTTTATGAACAAATTACCAACTTTTAAACTTATCTTTTTCTTTGTGTGCCGCCAAATTTTGAAATCGTATAAAAGTGTACCGCGACAAGTTGAGAATCACTGGTCTAAACGTTCTCAAATAACTCGACTACCTCAAGGAATTTTTATTAATATTATTTTATAATTATTTTAAGGAAACTTGAAATTATTCTTTTAAAATTTATTTCACAAATCTAAATTTATTAAATTCTGGTTTGAAATTCGCGCTCTAAACTATTTAAATATTTATGAAGTCATACTAATTAAATAATTTTTATAAAGTAATTCAACTAAATAGCTATAAAAATTAAGATTAAAATTAACAATTTCACCAAAATAATTAATTTTAAAATATACAAGAAATTTGTTAGGTTGGCAACAAATTGAACTTTCTCATATACTATTCATAAACAGTTTATGAAACAGAGTTCCTATACTTGTATAGGAAATTTTCTGGAAGTTTTTTTACAGTGCAGGTGTGACAAGCACAGAACACAACTTTCGATTACCGGAAGGTAAGGAGAAAGTTGTGTGCTGTGCGACAGTCACGCCAGATTTTTTTTACTTGAATTCTCTCTTTGTCTAATTTTTTTGTTCATTTTGTTCTTTTAAGTGAAATAGAGTCTCAGTGAGTGAGTAACTCTCTCTTTCAGTATATTTGTCAACGGGGCGCCGGGCGCGCGTTGCGTTCGCTCATATATATTCATCTATTCACCCTCCCCCCACTCCTCTCTTCTCTCTTTCTCTTTCCCTTCCATGAACACTGATTTGATTCTTCGTAAATCTGTTTTTTTTTTTTTTTTTTTTCAAATCTGACTTCCAAATGATTTTGTCAAAATGACCTTTGAAAACACAAAAACGCAATATTGTCTTTCATCTTTCTATTATGTAGCAATACTTACAGTTAAAGGTATTAGGGGCCGATTGCTTCAGTTTTAATTAACTAGTTATCCATCGAATAAGCTGGTCTGGTTTCATTAGTTAGGGTGAGTTTGTTGATCTAGAATTAGTGTGTAATACAGAAACTCTCTTCTGGGGGAACAAATCATGTTCCTTGTACTTCATAGGGAAGATAGGACAAATGGTTGCTTTTGTGAGGTTGTGGCTGTGATATAATGGAGAATTGGAGATATCAGCCAAATTGGGATTATCTAGATCAGCGGTTCTCAAACTTTTTTGGTGACGGAACCAGTGGTGTAGCGACAGAGGAGGAGTGGGGGGGCTCCAGGGCGGAGGGCAGGGTGGGGGCGGGGCACATATAATAAATAATACTTTTTATTTAATTTTTTGTCTATATTTTGATCCTTTTGTAGAACAAAAATTATTTGGATCCTTTAATCAATTAATTTTTGCTCTGTTGTTTTTGGATAGAAATCTATGCATTTTTTATTTAAACTGACAAACGTTAGGATTCACGGCCAAAGATAAATAAATATATTATCCCGTTTTATTCAAATTTAATTTTAAAAGTAGACAAAATAAAATAAAAATATTGTTTTGTTGACTAAATATTTTTTTTACTTTTAATATTGGCCTAATAAATTAGAAAAAGCATTGAATTATTTAGTAGATATTGTGGTTAAATTTTGGTATTATACACAGATTATCTATGCTGAGCCTTCAGATGAAGATATCTGAGGAATTTTTTTATATGAAAAATTTTTTAATCATTTTAGTAATTTGAGATTTGCATTTTAGGTTTAATAAAAAATCTGAAATTATAATAATAACTAACTGCGGTAGGGTTGCCTTCGGCAACCCTGCCCCCTAGGCCCTGGCGGGCGGCGTCTCGGGATATGACTAAGAGTTGTCCAGATAAATGTATTTTAATTAATTATGAAGAAGAGTTTTATTTTTCATTTTAAAGATTTGATAAATATATTTTTCGTAAAGCGAGTCAGAACCTGTTTTCCAATGCTTTGCTATGGGGTATTTGATAACCCCCAAAAAGGGGGTTCCCTACCCCTAATTCGATATAATGATAGCCTAAAACCACCCCGGAAAATTCCCCACCTATTAAAAAAAACCCATGAAAATCAGTCCAGTAGTTTCGGAGTCTGCGTTACAACAGACAGACAGCAGACATTGTCTTTTATATAATAGTATAGAATAGATTAAATAATTATTCTGAGGTGTGGAATTTCATTTTTCAAATATTTACTCTCTGTGGAAGCGTCATTTTAAGCTATCAAAAAAATGTGAAAAATAAATAAGGGATATTTTTTTTTTGGGGGGGGGGGCGACGATTTGAAGGAAATGTGAAATCTTATAGGGAAGAAGAAGTCAGTCAAAAAAAAAAAGAAAATTTAATTATATAACAATTTTTATTATTTTTCATTTGAGGGATTTAATTAATTCATTATTATAATTAATTAGCTTTAATTTTTCATAAGGAGAGAGAGAACACAATGCTTTCTAAAGGAAGGATTCTAGATTTGATAACCCCCAAAAAGGGGGGTACCCTACCCTAATTCGATATAATGATAGCCTAAAACCACCCCGGAAAATTCCCTACCCATTAAAAAAAACTCCATGAAAATCGGTCCAGTAGTTTCGGAGTCTATGCGTTACAAACAGACAGACAGACAGACAGACAGACAGAAAGACAGAAAGACAGACAGACAGACAGACATTGTCTTTTATATAATAGTATAGATATAGATATAGATAGCAAGGGATGAGGAGGTGTAAGGGCAGGGAGGGGTGGTGGGGAAGGCTAGGAGCGTGAAGTTTACATTCATACGCCGATTGAGGCGCTGTAGTCGTGAAACTTTGTAAAGAATAGTAGTCTATCAGTAATTAGCATACATTTTATATGGTCAGAGGGTCAAACGTTTTTTACCGTGGTAGAGTGGGGTGTCGGTTACCGATTGATGGTAGTGTTCGAGGGGGGGGGGGCCAGCAGTTGAGTCGCTCCATGGCGCCAAAATCCTTGCTACGCCACTGGACGGAACCCTTTTGGAAAGCGAAATTTTGACGGAACCCTACAATAAAACAATTGTTTTAAAAATATATTCTTTATTAATAAGCATAATAAAAGTACAATGTAACAGTTACTACTTATTACTTACTTTACTTAGTAAATTACTATATAATAATATAATAATAGAAGGTATTAAAAAAGAAAAAAATCTAACTAATGGGAGGTATGAAACTGTTTTTTATTTTTCATCAACTGGTTGATGTCAGGTTTGATAGAAGACAGTTGAAGTCTCATATCAGGTTCGGCGACCATTCTATTGTGGTATTTTGTTTTCGTGGCTGCATAGGTTGAGAATCCTGTTTCGCACAAATATGTTGTTGAGAACGGGAGAAGAATATTCAAAGCCATTTTGGCAAGCATTGGATATTCATCACGAATTCTGCACCAAAAATCGTTGGGAGGCGTCGTTTTGAACAGTGACTCCATACTTGTATCTGACGACATTTCTAAAAGAGATTCATATATCTCGTTTGACATACTTTCGGGTTTTTGCAAGTTGGGTAAAAAAGGATTATGAATCCATGAATTCAATTTCCATTTTGTTTTCTGTTCTTCGGGAAAATACTTCTCAAAAGATGCGCGCATCGAAGTGAGATATTCTTCAAATACATCATCTTGAAACATTTCTGAGTCGTTATCGCTAACAAACTCACTGAGTGACGTAAAGTTTTCTATTTCTCTCTTACCAACGCAAATAATCCAAAAATCCAATTTTCTTTTGAAGACAGTTATTTTGTTACAGGCCTGGAACACTGTTGTTGTTGTTAATGATAAAATTAATTCGTTCAGTTTTTGAAAGATATCCGCCATAAAAGATAGTCGCAACAACCAAGTTTTATCATACAAAAGATCTTTCAAATTAAAAGAAGTATCTGAAAGAAACATTTGGCTCACAACGCCTTTGATAAATAGAAAGCGGAAATTAAAATAGAAATACAAAAAATGCGGTGTAAACAATTTCGACTTTGTGAGCGCGCACAAGTAGATATCGGCGGTGGCGGCATAGTAAAATTGTACTGTTGTGGGTGGCGACTAAGTTCGGCTGCCCCTCATGATACGCCCGCGTCAAAACGCTCGACCAGAGAGAGGTGTTTTGATTTTTTTTTTTGTCTGAATTCTTGCAGAAGCCCTGCAGGGGTATCGCGGAACACACTTTGAGAATGGCTGATCTAGGTTAATAAATCTCTCAGAATAAGACGTTTCGGCCTGAATTTATTTGGCCATCTTCAGTTATTGGGAATTATACACATAGTGCAAGTGCACATGTGATCAAACCAGGACTCGTCAATAATAAAATTTATTTGTTTCATACAAAATTATATGACACAGTAGTTGTTTGTAGCTGGGAATCGCAGTTGAGGGCGATAAGGAGAATAAAACCAGCTTTCGTTTTCTCTCTCACAACTTTAATTTATTTGCAAATATTTCGGCCTGTCTAAGGGCATAGACCGTCCAGACACGAGGCTCATGCGCTCAATTGTTCTCGATTATATTTTTACTGAATTGACAATCTCTTTCATAAAATTCATATATGCACTGAAGATGGCCCTTGTATAGGAGCCGAAATATCTGCAAATAAATTGAAGTAGTGAGAGAGAAAACGAAAGCTGGTAACTTTCTCTTAGCTTCGGTAATCAAAAGTTGTGTTCTGTGCTTGTCATACCAGATTATTTTTTGACTGATTTGATTTTTCCTGGCTGCTATCCACTATCCTTATTCTATGCAATCATTTGTCTCTTCTGACACGTTGTGGTTACTCTGAAGAGTAACTTTCATGGGAATAATACTGAGATGGGTTCCCGTTTCCTTCCTCAGGAGGTGACCACTCAAATAGAGTTGGATAATTTATTGCCATGAGGTGGATTTGAACTCGAGTTGTCTCCAACTAAGAATTATAAACTTAACTGCTTTATTTCCTAGGCTAATCGCCTCCTCAACTATCCTTATTACTTATATGTAATTACTCGTATTATTTTTCTACGACCTTTAGTTTAGGCCGTAATTTTTATTCGTACGGACAGACAGACAGACGGTCACCGGAATCTCTGTATAAACTCTCTCCCTTAGTACTACGTACAGTGAGAGCTAAACATTATGCAAAATTTAGAGCACTTTTTCACTATTTTTTTTTTTTTTTATTATTATTATTTAAAGAGAATAAAAAGAAGCTGATCAATTTTGTTGCTCGTGAAATGAAGGAGGATTATTCATTCGAAGGTTCCGTAGGCCACCACCTCCATGCTCATATTCATAATGGACCGTATTGATCCTTTCCTTTCTGGAATCTTCTTCGTTTATTCCAAAGTGCTCTCTCGCTTTCTCTTTGACCAAAGTCACTACTACTACTATCACCTTTTGGCACCCGATCAAATCCTCTCTCTCTCTCTCTATCCTTTTTTTTTTTATTCCTATTTCTTACATTTAGTTTACTGGCTTGTTATTTAAAAAAAAAAAAAAAAAAAAAAAAAAACTTGAGAAGAGATCGGACTAACTTTGCCAATTGGTTACTAACGACGTCAAAGTCAAAAGAGAATTTTTTTTTTCTTTATCTCCTCGCTTCTTTTTCTTTTTTCTTTGTATTTATCTATATAAATAACAAAAATGCGAAAATTAATATGATTAATATTAGGTCTATAATGTTGGTCACACTCTATTTGGAGTTTTGCACCTTATCCAGCCAGGTTCAAATCCTGGGCGGGGGGGGATTTTTTTATTAAATAAAAATATTTATTTAATGTAAACAAATCCTGAAGCAGGCATTGGATTAGAATATTGGATCTCACCCCAATAGCCCCCAGGCAACTCTACGAGGAGAGGGAGTTGCTGTGACATCCCGTCCTGTAGAAGTTTCCCTCTCAATGATGCATTCATCGAAAGGAGTCGGTGCTGAGGGAGTCCCTCCTCAAAATAGAACATCCTCCCCAGCATAGAAGACGTTGGATATTAGGAATCAGAAATAAGGATTAGTTCACTATCTAGAGACGAAAGCAGGAGGAGGAGCTAGAGATAGGAAATGATGTAACTTCGCGGGGTGCCGGTAGATGGCTACGGCCAGAGGCCGGCTGGGTTTGATGTGTGTCTTCGTGCACGAAAGCACTTCAGGGAAATAAACGGGAATCCCGAAAGGAATTTCAAATAAATAAATAAAAACAACTGACCTTTAATCGCCATCGAAACCTTTATAATTAAATTGAATATTACAACCCCTACATTGTATGGATAAAATTATGAAATATTTAAATTAAATAAAATAAAAATCTTGTTAATTTTTGTTTAATTTTTGACATCTTATTTTGCCGTGAGTGATCCTGTGCGAATTTTGTTTTGACTCTTGTAATTTTGCCATGATATTGTTGATTAATTAATATCAGACTTCCTACTTCTTGAAATTAGTTTCGTGTTATTTTTAACCTCACCCATCAACCGTAGGTTGGGCAGGTCTAAAGTTAATGTAATCGTAAAAAAAATCGAAATTGAACTGAAGCTGTCAAAACGCGTTTTGAATTCCTCTGAATCCAAAATATGGGAAATGACTTCCCCGAGACTTTCTCGTATGTTCTTTTGGAATTACGTCTGGGTGTGTGTGTGTGTGTGTGTGTGAACACGATTGCTTAAAAACCAAAGCAGCTAGATGGATGAAATTTGGTATATGCTCCTTACACTAAAATTGTAGGCTTCTATCAACTTTTGGAGTAAATACGTCACTTGGAACTTCCAAGTGACTACTTCCAAGTTGGAAGTAATACTTTACCTAATAAGTTTTTTCAGAAATTTTGAAATTTTGATAGGAGAAATGCTTGCCATGGTAAGAAAATATATATATTTTCGCATGTTTGTAAATTTTACACTTTGAATTACTCAGAGCGCCGGAACGAATTTGTATCAGGGGGGGGGGGCGCAAAAAATTTTTTTTAGTAAATTAAAATAATTTATTAAAGTGAGGTGTATAGCTGAGTAGATCTCGTAGTAAGGAAGAAAGAAAAGAGGGGTTGAAGCTGATGATGGTCGTATATCTGACCGAAACGTCGACTTGAAGTGATTATTAAACGAAATAAACCTAGCTGCAAACGCTCTTTTCTTTCTTCCTTACTATAAAATAATTTAATATGTTCAAATATTATAAAACCAATCTACTATAAAGCTTTAAAAATTTTAAATAAAATCACAATTTTAATAAAATTAAAATAAAAAAAAAAAAATTTAGGCTATATTATACTATTTGAAGGAAATATTAATTAAAAGATTTTATTTTTAAAAAGTAAAAATGTATCATTTTTAAAAATAAATGAAATAAAAGAAGACATATTGGCAATGTACCCTTGCCCCCCCCCCTCCCCCGCCTATGGAATTACCAAAAGTAAGAGAAAGTTGTGTGCTGTGCAACCAGTCCTTCCAGATTTCTTTTATTAGGCTGGTTTAAAGTAGAAACTCAAGAAAAATAACGAAATAACGATACAGAGAAATGAAATCCCACCATTGTCGGGTGGCGCAGCTAGTTAATAAACGAACCTGGGGGGGGGGGGGGGGTAAAATCGGAAAAACGTTGGCTGGCTTGCATCCATCAAAAATAGAGAAAAAAAATTAATTAAGATTTCTCAAAACAAATTTCTTTTTCTTTTTTTTTTCTGATTAGTAAATTGATTTCTAGTCTAGACCAGCTTTTTTTTTTTTGAATTTCGCCTGCAACGATAAACAACTTTGTTATAAAAAAAAGACTTTTAAAACAAATAAAGAGAAAAAAAAGGGGGTTAATTTCATTAAGAATTAATCATTTTGAGACTAAGAAAAAGATTACCTTTTTTTGTTTGTTTGTTTGTTTGTTTCCAGACAAGACTTTGTTTTTGTGTGTGTGTGTGTGTGTGTGTCGAATTGAATTTAAATTTGTGAAAATTTTATTTTAATATCAAACAAAAAAACAAGAGACAGAGAGAGAGAGAGAATAATACGCGTCATGAAAAGTAAATACTGGTGGTACTTATGTGGGGGAGTAAAAATAACGCAGAAAAACAAATAAATAAATACTGAGCGTGCTTTTTAATCCAGCCAATGTTTATTTATTATTCTATAGGTATTTTATTTAATAATTTGTGAAGAATGCCCGCCACTTGGCTATCGATAACAAAAAAAAAAAAAAAAAAAAGAAAGTCAATTCTATAGAGGGATCGGATATTTAAATTCGGGCAAATTGTTTGTGTTACATTTATAGTGTTATTGATTAATTCATATGAAGTTACTGGCGTCCGTCGCCTTTCACAAAATCGGTTTTTATTAAATACGGCTTTAATTGAATCATTTTTTTTTTTTTTTAAACACTCACACTTTTTTCTCATTCACACTCACATTCACACACACATACACACAGTCTTTTCGGCAACTTAGGCCATTTAAGACTTTAAACGATACTCGTATTTGTATAATATATATTTATTTGGGGTCCAGGCATTCTTATTTAAGCCATTTGGTATCCAAATGGCTTAAATAAAATCATCGGACCCGCGACTTTTGGTATACGAGGTTAGCACGCTAACCTCTACTCCAAGCCCCGAGGGCAATTGAATCAATTGAAATAAATGAAGAGACTAAATGGCCTCTGATACCGAAAAAGATATTGAATAACTTCCCCGAAGCTTTCACGTATATACTTTTGGAATTGGTTGAGGTGTGTGTGTGTGCGTGTGAACACGATTGCTTAAAAACGAAAGCAGCCAGATCGATGAAATTTTGTATATAGGGGAGACCGGGGCAGGTTGGCCCACTAATTTTCTTTTCTTTTATAAAATTTTTTATTTAATCATTTTCGTTTATGTTTTTATTTTAAAATGTAGGTGCAATCTTAAGCTACCAAATGGTCATCGTAAAAGTCTCCTAAATTGATGTTAAAATTAAAAAAAATAATTATTTCTAAAATATTTCGAGTGGGCCAACCTGCCCCGCCTTTTTTGGGCCAACCTGCCCCGTCATCATATTTGAAACAATTTTTATCCCGCACAAATCCCGTTGATGTTTTTTAATTAATATGCCATGAAGAAATAATCCTTATGCTGGTTCTTTTAAGAGTGAGAATTTTGCAAACATCTCTAAACTATTATAAAGGAAACAGAATGGGAAAAGAAGGTAAATAGGAACAAGTCAAGTAGGTTGGTATTTCAATGGCGGTGTGTTGAATGGAAAAAAATCTGGTGTGCCTGGCGCACAGCACACAACTTTCGCTTATCTTAGGTAAGCGAAAGTTGGGCACTGTGCTTGTCACACCAGATTTTTCGTGTCGACATGTATTTAGTTTCCGACAGTAGGGTACCAATTGATTCAAGATGTAAAATTTATAAGTATGGGAAAATATTTATATTTTGTTACCATGGCAACCATTTCTCCTATCTTTTCTATGGAGTACAAGAGTAAAGTGGTCTTCAGAAGATTTCAATGGCAAAATGAGAATATACATTTTATAGAGCATCTAAAAAATAATTGATTTTTGAATGTTTAAAAAAAATCGTTGGAGCAAATTTAGAGAAAATCGAAAAAAAACTGAAAAAGTACATCAGTAAAGTACTAGTACTCTTTGGCCGATTTTAGTTAAAAGCTTCTTGTCCGGTCCCGGGGGGTGCTTAACTTAAATATAAAATTTCAACCTCCTAGCTCGTTCCGTTATTGAGATATTTTGTTCACAGACAGACAGACAGACAGACAGACAGACAGACAGACCATGTCGCGAAAACCACTTTTTTGGATTCAGGGGACCTCAAAACGTGAAGATCCATCAAAATCTCGACATCGAATTTTTGACATGAATCCAATACTTTTCTCTCTATATATATTCAATATATAGAGGTAAGAGAAAGTAAAAGTGAAAAAGATAAAAAACTTGAATAAAAAGTTGTTAAATAAGATATAAGTTGAAAAAAAGCATCTCATAAGCAATTTTTACTCACCAATGGGTATACAAATTTTTTTAAAGAAATTAAATTATTCCGCCTCGCCCTGGAAATTTTTTTTTTGCGGAACCAAATTTTTTCCCCTGCGAAAAAAAATTTTTTTACAGTATATTTTTTCACACTGAGGGGTTTTTGGAAAATTTTTTTTGGGGGGGCCCCTCCCCCTTATATACGTCCCTGGTGTATGCGTGTGTGAATTGGGAAAAAGTTTTTTATAAAAAAAAAAAAAATTATAAATATTGTAAAATAAGTTCAAATAAGAGGAAAAAGATGAAAATAAAAAGTAAAATAATTAATATTAGTTTTTAATTCGTATAGAAATTAAATATTAATGGTTGTTATAAAATTCAAATAAATTTGCTTAAAACCGGTCTCTACTGATTATCCATTCCAGTAAAGAACTTCTTGTCCTGTTTGGGTATAAATAGCTAGGACAAAGCACGGGGGATGGATACTTATCTTAAATATAAAACTTCAACCTCCTTGCTCTTTTCGTTCTTGAGATATTATGGTCACACACACCACAGACAGACCATATCGCGAAAACCACTTTTTTGAATTCAGGGGACCTCAAAAGTGTATGTCCATCAAAGTTTCGACAACGAAATTTTGACATGAATTCAATACTTTCTCTCTCTATATATATTAAGAGGGTTCAGGAGCGACGTCTAAACGTACTTTAAAAAAACTAGACTATTTAAGGAATTTTTCAATGCGGTTTTTTTAAATGAATTAAATTCATAAGAGATTATTGGGACATCGAGCTGTAATTTTTTTAATGACTTATTAAAAAATTATCGTAATTAATTTTTTTGTTATCAAGCAAATACAAAAAAACAATCTGTCCCAATAATCTTTAATTTTTTTTTTAATTTAAAAATGAATTTATTGTTATTACTAATCACATATTAATTAAGAAATTTTTAAAATAAGCTTAGATGATTTATTTAAAAATCAACTGTCAAATTAGTTCAGCATTCTTGCAATAGATGCCAGGCTAGTCTAACACCCGATCTCCTATTAGCCTATATCTGGCCTATATTTATATATTTTTATGCTTTTATAAAAGATACATAATATATAATAACATTTATAAAGTATTTATTGTTAAAAGATCAATGAAAATCAACCAAATGCATTAAATATTATTAGCTACCATTCTGACATCTCTTGGCAAATTTTTGAATTACTTGATTTTTAGGGCATACTTTTTATGACACACAACGCCATCTTAGCGGGAAAACATGCGTAACACCTTCGCTCCCGTAGCCCCTTAAGAGAATATAAAGGTACCAGAAAGTAAGAAAGTGAAGAGGAATAGATGATAATTGTCAATTTGGCTCGCTCAATCGCGCATCTTTTATACAGCATAAACTTTTGATATTTTCTTACATTAAACTCTTTGAAAATATTTTTTATTTTTAGAGTTAGTAATAGAATTGTGATGTGTCTGATGGAAGTTTCTAGGTCAGGATGCAGGCAAATCATCTGGCCAAGATCAAGACACAAAAATAGATAGATATTTATATGGAAATATTTTTATTGATTTCTTTTAAGCGAAATTCTCTCTCTTTCATTCTTCACCTTGGGGCTTTGCTAAAGAATCTCTATATAATAAGAAAAAAACAAATACAAAATAAAGAACCAATCAAATCGATTGGATTTTAACTTTCTCTTACCTCTATATATATGTTAATATATATAGATGAAAGTATTGGATTCATGTCAAAAATTCGATGTCGAGATTTTGATGGATCTTCACGTTTTGAGGTCCCCTGAATCCAATAAAGTGGTTTACGCGACATGGTCTGTCTGTCTGTGTGTATTCAATTTAAAGCATGAAGGAATTGAGCTAGGAGGTTGAAATTTTATATTTAAGTTAGACACCGACCTGAGGCGTGAAAATAAGCTTTTTATCAAAATCAGCCAAAAAGTAATAGTACTTTACTGATGTATTTTGTCTGTGTGGGGTGTGTGTGTGTGTTTGTCTTTCTGTCACGCTCTATTTGAGCAACTTCCCGTTGGAATTTTGAAATGAAATTTTATATGCCTAAAGAGGACCTTCTAGGGATTACAGGAAAATTATTTTCATCCCGAAATTTCTATAACTTTTTGAGTTATTACTTCTTAAAGTTACGATTTCTCCCATAGGAAATGTAGAGAGAAATATTCATATATTCTTTGCATTTCTGTGTTCTTTGAATCTAAGCAAATCCTCAAGCAGGCAGTGGATTGGAATAGTAATGATAATTTTTTTTTTTTCGCCCTCGGGGTTTGGCGTAGAGGTTAGCGTGCTAACCTCGTATACCAAAAGTTGCGGGTTCGGACCCCAGGCAGTCCGATGATTTTATTTAAGCCATTTGGACCCTAAATAATATATATTCATAACGGTTATCGTAAAAGTCTTAAATGGCCTAAGTTGCCGAAAAGACTGTGTGAATGAGAAAAAGTGGGAATGTTTAAAAAAAAAAAAAAGAAAAGGCGAGGGTCCGCCGGAGGCGGGCCCGAACTAGCTGAGGGGGGTCCAGGGGAGAGAAGCCTCCCCCCCGGCTGGACGCGAAGCCCGCTGGCATCGGGCGCCGCTGCTAGTATGTAAAAATTACAATTACTAATTATGCAAACGTTACTATCTATTTGCTGGCGCAAACATTATAGAGATTTCAACTTTGATTTATTGATTTCAAATAGACAAGAAACAAAACCTATTTGATTTACATCTAATCTTATTTAAATTTAATTTTTCAATTAGTAACAGTGTGTTGTTGTTGTTATTAAAAAACAGGAAATAAATAAGGGTTTCTTCTTTCTCGTGATTAGAATTCTCACCTGAGTGGCTGGTGAAATAAATGGCCTTGCAGGGAGGGGGGAGGGGGGGGGGCTATTCGATTTAAAGCAAATGGAAATTGGTAATATATGTCAGTCACTCTCCAATTTGTGCTTTGTTTTGTTAAATAGACTGAATATTTGATGCAATTAACCTTAACATTTGATTTCCCCTCTACAATCAGTTTTGGCCCTCTCCCTTCCATTTCATTTGAATCTTATTTTGTTTATATCATCATTTCAACGTTAACTTTATTAACACCCTATTTGTAATTACCTAAAAGTGATTCGATTAATTGCAAAAGAGAGTGTTAGTGATTCTAACAAAATTATATTTTTTTTTTCTGATATAATATATATATTCAATAGAAAAATTTCCGGTTAATCTTTACTATAAAGTTCGCTCCCACCAGAGAGCGCTGGCTTACATCTGACTAGTTCTTTTTTTGAAATTAGCTCTTCGTTCATGATTCTTTCGTTCTTTTCTTTAAGATGCATGTTTTTTTTTTTTTTTTTTTTTTTAATATTCTTGATGAACATTTTTTGGCGTGATCCTATAATACGGTAAGTAAATTATTGGTAAGTTTTTCAGGGAGAATTCACCCTCCCTTCCCTTTATTAGCCTAAAAGAGGTGTCGGTAAGCCAATTTGATCGAGATATATGCCAAAATAAGGAAAATTTTGAAGAAATACGAGGACCACATTAACCATTAAAAATATATATTTTTACTTACTTTTTGGGTTTATTTAGGCATGCTATTTGTTTTGTCACTAAGGCCGAGAATTCCTAGTTTTTTAAATTTTCTTTAATCGAAGGAAACCGAACTGCAACCGAAGGACCGAAACAATTAGGTCGTGTCCCCCTGAAGTTGTTTTGTCACTAGTGTCGACTTCGGTTCGGTTTCCGGATCGGTTCGGCTCGTCTCAGTTCGGTTCGAAACCATCCAGTTAGAAGCTATTCGGTAGCCCTTAAAAATAAATTTTCGGACCCTTCGGGCCCGAAAATTTTTTTTTTAAAAGCTACCGAATCGCTCCTAACTGGATGGTTTTGAACCGAACTGAGCCGAGCCGAACCAAACCGAACCGAACCGAAGCCGAGAATTCCCTAGTTGTTTTGAATTTTTTTCTAAAAATAAAATAACCGAACTTAAAACCGAAGGTCTCGAGCCGCCTCCGGCGGCTCTCGGACAAGGGATCCCTGCAAGTTCTTTAAAAATATTCTGGATGAATATTTTTTAATCTAAAACAGAACCGACCTTAATTAACCGAAGGTCTCGAGCCGCCTCCGGCGGCTCTCGGACAAGGGATCCCTACAAGTTTTTTAAAATATTATTGCTACCAAATCACTTTATTATCTAAAGGAAAACCTAACTGCACCGGACCGAAACAATTAATTCAGGACCCCTGCAAGTTGTTTAAAAAAAGTAGATCCTTACCTTAAGACTGACTCTCCTCGGCGTGATCCTTCTCTGATGGCGGGTATAAACAATTTTTTTTTCCAAGGCATATTGTGTTGAATATTTTTATGTTTATTTTTATTTTTTTTTTGTTTTTTGTTTATTTTTGTCTCAGGAATATGTTATATGTTGAATATTATCATGACGATTTTAAAATTAAATTTAAAGAACGAATCACAAAGTGGGAGAACGAAAGAATCGTGAGTAAAGCCCGCCAGCGCTCTCTGGTGGGAGCGAACTTTATAGTAAAGATTAGCCAAATTTCCTTGCTCTTATTATTTGAAATTCCTATCGAGATCCCCGTTCATTTACCCGAGGTGCTTTCGTGCACGAAGACACACACCTCAAACCCAACCGGCCTCTGGCCGTAGCCATCTACCAGCACCCCGTGAAGTTAAATCATTTCCTATCTCTAACTCCTCCTCCTGCTCTCGTCTCTAGCTAATGAACTAATCCTTATTTCTTGTTCCAACCTCTTCTATGCTATGGAGGATGTTCTAGTTGAGGAGGGACTCCCTCAGCACCGACTCCTTTCGAAGAATGCCTCACTGAGAGGAAACCTTCTTTACGTCCCTTCCTCAGGACGGGATGTCACAGCAACTCCCTCTCCTCGTAGAGTTGCCTGGGGGTATTGTGGGGAGATCCTAAATTCCAATCCAGGGCTTGCTTGAGGATTTGTTTACATTAAATAAATATTTTTATTTAATGAAGCCTATGGGCTTAAGGTCTAGTTGGTAGCATGCCTAACGTCGCGGGTTTGGATACCAAATGGCTTAAATAAGAATGCCTGGACCTCTAATAGGTATATTAATAAAATAACGATTATCGTAAAAGTCTTAAATGGCCTGTGTTGCCGAAAAGACTGTGTGAATGTGTGGGTGAGTGTGAATGAGAAAAAAGCGTAAGTGTTTAAAAAAAAAAACTTAATTATCTCGATTTATTCTCGATTTATATGAAATAACGAAGTTTGTAATTTTGAAAATCAATATTTTTTTTCAGTTTTTACAAATAACTTCTGAACAAGGACGGATACAAGGGGGGGGGGGGGGGGGGGGGGGTAAACGGGGTAATTAACCCCCCCCGAGATTTGAAAATTATTTTTAATGTAAGATTTTAAAAATTTGATTTGTATTTATATTCTGACAAACAAGTACAGAATGCGCCTTTAAATTACCGAAATAAAGAAAAAAATTGTGTGCTCTACTACCAGTCACACCAGATTATCCCCCCCTCCCCCCAGAAACATCTCTGGATCAGCCCTTGCTATTGAACTATTAAACGGATTGTCATGAAATTTGCTCCAAGTCTAGAGACTATCTATCGTCTTAATTATTATGGCCGAGTTTCAAAAGATTTAGTTCGGAGGAAACTGAGAAAACCGCGATATTAATTTACCGCTGCCTGCGGTCTGATACACTTCTCGTTTTAATACCTTCTTAGGACTACAAATTTGTCAAACCTCAACCTAATCCGATAAATAGTTCCAGAGATATAAGGTAAAAAAGCACATCACACATTAACATTTTTTTGCATTTCTGAGATCGTATAACGTGAAACGTAAAGATATATAAAAAAAAAAATTGAGGTGTTAGAATTTTTTACGATCCTAATACTTTCCCCTTATAGAGACATACTGTCTATATGTGTGGCTGTTGCATTTTATTTTGTATTTCAATTTATTGGAGAAAGTCACGCCACCTGTTTTTATTTTGTTATATTCGGAACAAATATTGACTTATAATTATAATTTTATTTATTCGATTTGATAAAAAAATAAAAAAGATGTCAGATGTTCAAGTGTCAAAATTTCTCTCTTTCGCCATTGGTCAGGATTTTAAAAGCCAAGGGCTGAGAGAGGGAGAAAAAAACGGAGAGCACAAGCCCTTTGGCAAACATTCATTTCCTCTCTCTCTCCCACACATTCATATTTATTTGCTACTAAAAGGGGAGAATATTTTGCTACCTTCAATTTAAAGGGGATAGGCCTGCTCCACTCATTGTCGATCCATCCATGTGGGAAAAGAAAAGGAAAAATCTGGTGTGACTGGCGCACATCACACAACTTTCTTTTACCTTCGGTATTCGAAAGTTGTGTTCTGTGCTTGTCACACCAGATTTTGTGTGTCGACATATATTTAGTTCCCGACAGTAGGAGGGTACAATTGAATTCAAGATGTAAAATTTATAAGTATAGGAAAATATTTATATTTTGATACCATGGCAACCATTTCTCCTATCTTTTCTATGGAGTACAAGAGTAAAGTGGTCTTCAGAAGATTTCAATCACAAAATGAGAATATACATTTTAAAGAGAATCCAAAAAATAATTGATTTTTGAATTTAAAAAAAAATCGTTGGAGCAAATTTTGAGAAAATTGAAAAAAAACTGAAAAAGTACATCAGTAAAGTACTAGTACTTTTGGGCCGATTTTGTTCAAAAGCTTCGTGTCACGTCCCAGGGGGGGAGCCTAACTCATACACACAATCACACAGTCTTTGGGCTATTGGGGGTTCAGGCATTTCTATTTAAGCCATCTGGTATCCAAATGGCTTAAATAAAATTAATCATCGGACTGCCAGGGGTTCGAACCCGCGACGTTTGGAATGGGAGGTAGGCACGCTACCTACTACGCCAAACCCGGGGGCTTCCCATACTTATAAATTTTATATCTTGAATTTTAATATATCGGCGGAAACTAAATATATGTCGTCACGAAAAATCTGGTGTGACAAACAAAGGACACAACTTTCGATTAACAAAGGTAAGAGAAAGTTGTGTGCTGGGCGACCAGTCACATCAGATTTTTTTATTACTATGAAATCACAACGAATTTCATATAATAGTTAAAATGAAGGAATATGCTGTCTTTTTGTGAATTATAAACACATGAAAGAGAAACAATACAACCAGTGGCGGATCCAGAGGTATTTTTCGGGGGGGGGGGTAATCTGGTGTGATTGGTCGCACAGCACACATTTTCTTCTTATTTCGGTAATGTAAGGGCGCATTCTGTACTTGTTTGCCAGAATATAAATACAAATCAAATTTTTAATTAATTTTTAAAATTTTACATTAAAAATACATTTTTTTTCAAATCTCAGGGGAGTAATTGCCCCCTTTACGCCCCCTTGTATCCGCCCTTGAATACAACAAGTATCCCTCCTCCTTGTTCTCATTCGCATAAATTCTCCCGAAATTTCTCTTCCGGGATAGATTCTAAACACGTAGCTATTTATTAGATAGTAAAATTCACTATACAATGTTTATAATAGGGGTGTATATTATTTTCATTAAGAGCCAGCATTGGGGGGGGGGATGTAAAATAAAAGCGAGCCTAAACACCTCTTAAACCTCTGAGATTTTATGACTCACTGCCATTTCTCGTTACGCCCTTAACAATAATGCAAATAGAAAGTAAAGAGCTAGGAGGTTGAAATTTTATATTTAAGTTAGGCACCTCCATGGGACGTGACACGAAGCTTTTGAACAAAATCGACCTAAGAGTACTAGTACTTTACTGATGTACTTCTTCAGTTTTTTTCGATTTTTTCAAAATTCGCTGCAACGATTTTGATTAAAATTCAAAAATCAATTAATTTTTTAGATGCTCTTTAAAATGTATATTCTCATTTTGCGATTGAAATCTTCTGAAGACCACTTTACTCTTGTACTCCATAGAAAAGATAGGAGAAATGGTTGCCATGGTAACAAAATATAAATATTTTCCCATACTTATAAATTTGACATCTTGAATTCTAATGTACCATATTGTCAAAACTAAACTATATTTCGACACAAACAATCTGGTGTGATAAGGACTGAGCACAACTTTTAATTACCGAAGGTGCGACGAGTCACACCAGATTCCCCTTTCCATTACATTCCTTTATTTTGACAAGATGAAAGGAAATTTATTTTTGTCTTGTTTAATCTTGAGAATTATTAATACTGTCTAAGCCCAATTGCAAAATCAAACGAGTTTCCGTATTTATTAAGATTCCCTTTGTTCATTTGATGCACTTCAATGAAGCGATGATTTTAATGAAGTTATTATTTTTTTCTTCTAAATTTATCAACATAAAAAGAAAGGATAGGAAATTCTTCTAATAAAATTAATTACACGACCAATCATTGATCGGCATGCGAAAGAGTCCTGTGCTATCACACATGACGTGATTTTGATGGAAATATCAAGAAAGAAAAGAGTCGAGGTTGAAATTTTATATATTTAATAAGATCAATGATAAAAATCTGGTCTTAGATCTCATTGCACAACTTTTGAGTTAAGGTTGTTCGGATATTAAGGTTGTTCGGTTAGTACCCCGTAAGTCATAATAGAATCTAAATTTTTTTTAAATACAATTAAAAATTTGAATGCCAAAATTCCTTATTATAATTTAGTCGTGACCTATCATAGTTTATAATTGTATTAAGTTAATAATTTAATTACCAAAAATAATAAATGAATGACTTTTGACTTGAGCAGTATTTCACGTCATATAGATCTGGCAACATTGCATTTATCAGCTATCTATTTTAAATCTTAAAAGCCTTCAATTTTATTTTATTTAATATATTACAATGATTAATGCAAATCAGTTTAAACACAATGGACGATTTGCGAGAAAAAAATATCGTAAAATTGAAAAAAAAAATGTAACTGACAGCGAGAAATGAATATTATGTTATGCGACGTTGCCGGACTGGTCTCACTCTCGTGACTTCCTTATTTTTAAATATTGGCGACTGTCATTTTGGAGAATTTTTTGACTTTCTTGTTAAAATATCTTTAAAAGCGTTCGGCAGAAACTTTTGATTTTATGTTTAAAGTATTCCTCGGAAGTGATATGATAACAAAGTAAGTTTTTTTTGTTTTTTTACCTATTGCAGAGGTGGATATATACTAAGATATGTGTGCGTTTCGTCGATATTCCCCATAGGCTACATGTTAAATTTCAATTTTTTAAAAATTAATTACACGATAACCCCTGCGTCAGATCTGCTTCAAAATTTTATTTTATACGTATTTGATAGTGATTAATAACATATTAAAAAATTAGCTTTTAATCTTATAGAGTGCTTTTATGTCCGAACAACCTTAACTTCCGTAGAATACGTTAAAAATAAAATCAAAATTATCTGTCCAAGACTTTTAAAAATATTTTTAACAAGAAAGACAAAAATTCACGAAAATATCAGTCCACCATACTACCTAATTAA